>JANHGC010007316.1:119126-129483 GCA_027560395.1 Boaedon fuliginosus
CTCATTCTCTCCCTCCAGCTCTCTCATTTCTTTTCCTCTCCCCTTTCTCTCTCTCTCTCGCTCTCATTCTCTCCTCTCCCTCATTCTCTCCCTCCACCATTTTCTCATTTCTCCCTCTCACTCTAGCGCCCCTAGGATTTTCTCCGCACTGCCTGCAATAGACTGCTTTTTGCAATTCCGCATCCTTCTTGGGCAGCTCAGCGCCAGCTGCAGTCCCCTTTGTGTCAGCTCAGGAAGGGAGGAGCAGCTGCTGCCACTGCTGAATGCAGGGAGGGAAAACCTCTGGGTCTCCTGCGCAGCATGGCCAGCTACTCACCTCAGCACGCAGTGGCAGCAATGGGAGGAGGAGCCCCCGCCATGATCCGGGCCCAGGAGGGTATCCTGCTTGTGTGTGTGTGTGTGTGCGCACACACAAGATAAAGAGATGAGAGAGAGAAAAGGGGCACCGGAGAATCCAGACGCTTCTCTACCCCGCACCATCGCCCTTGCCTTCTCAGGCCAGGCAAGAGTGACTGGGAGGGGCGGGTGAGGGGCGGAGCCAACAGGGAGCCACAACAGAGGGCCTAAAGAGCCTCATGCAGCTCTAGAGCCGCAGGTTGCTGACCTTGGGCTAGACATACCCAGTTCCTGCAATCGTTCTTTATATGTTTTAGCCTCCAATCCCCTAATCATCTTTGTTTCTCTTCTCTGCACTTTTTCTAGAGTCTCAACCTCTTTTTTGTATCATGCCGACCAAAACTACCAGTAGATACAATATTCCAAGGGTGGCCCTAACAAGGAATAATAAAGTGGTATTCACACTTCATGGGATCTTGATTGTATTCCTCTGTTAATGCAGCCTAGGACTGCATTGGCTATTTTGGCTGCTGCTGGCTTATATTTAAATGATTGTCCACTAGGACTTCTAGATCCCTCTCACAATTGCTGCTATTGAGCATGTATTCCTTCCAGAGAGCTCTTCCAGTAGAGAAAACTTTTTATTTATTTATTTATTAGATTTATATCCCGCCTCTCTTCACCCCTTCTGGGGGAACTCGAGGCGGCAACCTCTTTGAACCTCTTATGCTTAATTCACTAGCTCAGTGGTTCTCAACTTGTGGTCAGCAGATCCCTTGGGAACTGCAATGTCATTACAAGGGGTCTGTGAAGAAGAAATGTTATGGTTTAAATCTTAAGTCTTGGGGTTCTGTGGCCACAAATCATGGCCACAAAAGTTATTTAAAGAGGGTCTGTGGTGAAGAAAAGCAGTTGCAGTTTTAGAGTGGAAGTCATTTTAGAGACAGAATTCAGAATGCTCTGCCCTAAACCATCTCAGTACAGATAGTTCCAACTTAGGACCAATCATTTAGTGACCATTCAAAGTTATGATGGACCAATTTGGGGCTCCTTATGACTCAAAATTCTAATTGTGAAAAGTTATACATCCAAACATTCTATTCTTTATACTGTTGACATCGTCCCTTAAAGTATTAACAAAATCCATGATGATCTGAGAATCAGTATGTCAAAGTTAATCAAATTAGCAAACTTTCTCAAACCTCAAAATAAGTTTCCCAGACCTAATATATATATTAAAAGGATAAAATCTCCAGATAGAGAGTTCATTAAATTAGTCTCCCAGAGGAACTTATTTTTGCAAGAATAAACACACCTACACACACACACACAAAACTCAAGTGTCACCCTAGAATTAGCATGCAGACATTTCACTCTGGAAAAGTTTCCTCTATAATAATCTGCTACTGTACCCCATTTCTCTGCAGGCTGCCCCTAAATACAAACTGTTTTGCTTTTAGGAATAAATATTTCTTCTTTCTTCACAGCTGTGTGGATCTCATTTTTATTTATTCTTGCATAGCTCCAGCTCAAGTTGAAACCCCAAATTATTACCACCACCCCACTCCTACATTCACATGACTGAACTTTGGATGGCCAAGCGCAGGCCAAATTTATGCCCATTTAAACATTCCATGGTCACCCAGCCGCTTTACAACATTTTGCCAAAAACTCGGATTTACTTCTGTTTTTTGGCTGAACCATACCCATCGCAAACTACTGGTTCACTTAACAACTGCTATGTTTGTTTAATAACTATCACATTTGCTTTACAATCATTAATGATTGCTGCAAAAAAGATTGTCAGTCATATGATCGGCCTATTTTACCACCATCAAGACTTCTGACCTTAAAGAGCAGGCTCCATTGCTGACATAAATTTAAGACTACCTGTATTTCACTGACAATCTCTACTGACAAGAAGATCCTGTGTTCTACTCATAATCCTCCTCTCCACGTAGGTTCCCTTTAATCTCTTTGGGAACAGATTATTCCAGCAGTTGTTCTACCTGATCCAGCAGTTCCAAGGTGTCACCTGGTGGGACCCTCTGAAACAAAGAAGGATGCACACTCCATTGCTAAACTATTAAAATATTTGTAAAAGAGCTCAGGAAACAGCAATTGCTTATTTTGTTTTCTTTGATTGTTTCCCACCTATAGGTATTGTAGGAAACTGGAAGGAACATCTTACTGTGGCTCAAAACGAAAAGATAGATGAAATCTCATCCCAGTTATTAGCAGGCAGTGGCCTGGTCTTCCGCACGGAGCTGTAAGCCTTCACCCTTGAGAATAATGAAATTAGAACCTGCCTGTATCATTTGTGTGTGTTCAATAAAACAGGCTATTAAAAGTCCATATACTTTATTCACCACTGTACTTTGGGATTCCTTTTCTCCTGGGCACCGACGAGTCCTACTTCCTCCCTCAGAAAGAAGAAACCAGGAGTCAATTTGTTGTCAATTTTCTGGCCTCCATGGCCATCAGTAAAGGAAATGTTCTCCCGCTCTTCCTTTTTCTCTTGTTCTCCTGCCACCAAAAAATGTTATATTCCCCAAGACTACAGATGGCATTTTCAACATATATTTAGCAGTCTTCCAAAAGTCTGCTTGAGCCATGTTACTTTAGTGCCCCAGAAATAAACTGATGCAGCACTGGACATATACTTACAAGTTACAATATTTTGTGTATTTATTAAATTGGAATGTTGGTCACTTTCCATGAACGTCCATTCTCGGGGGATCCATGATGGGTTTGGTGACGTCAGGTTTGGGCTCCGCCCCTTCCTCAGGCAAGTCTTAAAAGTGAAGGGGTGGAGCTCCAGAGTCTCAGACATGAACAAGCAGTTAATATTCGTAAATATAACCAACTTTTATTTAATACTCCGGACACTCCACCAATTCTGACCAAAACATTTAATATAACATCCATGAAACCTTGTAAGGAAAGAAAAAGTCCACCCCAATCCATCGTCCTCCAGGTCAGAAGGGAGGGGCACCGAACCCATCATGGATCCCCTGAGAATGGACGTTCATGGTAAGTGACCAACATTCCATTCTCCAGAGGATCCAGTGATGGGTTCGGTGATGTCAGGTTTGGGCGTCACTACCCCAGCTGAATTATGGGAGGGCTGACCCGTGAGAGGAGGAGACTGATTGGAGAACACTCCTACCAAATTCTAAACCCCGGGAGGCAAATTTATCCACTTTGTAATGACATATAAAGGTATTGGGGGAACTTCAAGTAGCTGCCCTGCATCTCGATGGAGTGGCATGCCCGAAAGGCAGCCGAAGCCGCTGCCCCCCTGGTTGAATGTGCCAAAATCCCTTTGGGTGGAATTAGACCCAATGAAGAATAAGATAAGGCTATGGTCTGGCGGATCCACTTGTCTAACTGTCTTTAGTTCGAGGTAATTTATGCTGCGGTTCCTCTTCACCTCGTTCAACAGGCTTTGGACTGCTGCTCCTGACGTGTGGGCTCCCCAACCTGTCAAGCATGCATCTGTGTGGATGGTGACTCGCTCTTGTATCAAGATCGGAGATCCGCCCTGAAGGGTTGGGGGCAGTGCCCACCAGTTCAAGTCCTCCCTGGTTTCCTTGTTCAGGACGATGATCTTATGCCTGTGTAGGACTATGTACTGTTGAAATGGGATCAACTGGTTCTGTAGGGCCTTTGATCGGTAGCGTGCCCCGAGATGTTGCCGTGGCACGAACAGTACATACCCAGAAGACTGGATAGTGCCAGGACATCGTTCCCCTCTTCCAGCGACTGCAGTGCTGATGTGGTGAGGGTTAAGATCTTTTCCCTCCTCTCTGGTGACAAAAACACCATGTAAGAAGCCGAATCTATCAACGCCCCCAGATGGACTAACCTCTGGGAGGGCACTACCGAGCTCTTCGCCATGTTTATCACGAAGCCGAGGGAATCTAAGAGACTTATGGTCTGCTCCAGATGTTATTTCGTCAGCTGGTGTGATGGCGCCTTCACCAGAATATCGTCCAGGTATGGGTAGATATGCAGACCCTGTAAGCCAGTGGTTCTCAACCTGTAGGTCGCGACCCCTTTGGGGGTCGAATGACTCTTTCACAGGGGTCACTTAAGACAATCGGAAAACACATCGGACCATCAGAAAACACATATAATTTTATGGTTGGGGGTCACCACAATATGAGGAACTGTATTAAAGGGTCGCGGCATTAGGAAGGTTGAGAACCACTGCTGTAAGCGAAGATACGCTATGGCTGCGATGAGTATTTTCGAGAATACCTTGGGTGCGGATGTGAGTCCAAAGGGGAGAGCTCGAAATTGAAAGTGCGAACCCCCATAATTGAATCTCAGAAATTTCCTGTGAGCTAGCAGGATGGGTACGTGGAGGTAGGCCTCTTGTAAATCGAGGGAGACCATAAAGTCCCCAGGCCTGATGGAGTTCAAGATGGACCGCAGGGTCTCCATTTTGAAGGCCGGTCGTAACATCCAACGGTTTAGCCATTTGAGGTCCAATATGGCCCTGGTGTCTCCCGACTTCTTCAAAACGGTGAAAAAATGGGAGTATACTCCCAGGCCCCGTTGGGGGGTCAGCACCCGTTCTATTGCCCTGATCTCGTGTAGATGCCTGATTGCCTTTAGCATCCGTAGATGTTTGATAATACACGATGATCTTGGAATTTGGATGTATCTCTCTGGGGGCAATGACTTTCGTTCCAGAGAGTACCCTTTTGTTACAGTGTCCCGCACCCAACGATCGGATGAGATCTGATTCCATCTGTCGTGGAACAGGACCAGACGACCGCCAACAAGTGGACCCCTTGAGGGATAGTCATTGTTGTGTATTACTGTGTTTTGGAGGTCCAGGTCAGGGCTGGCTAGGTTTGGGTTTGAAACCCCTAGGCTGCCAGGTTGAGAAGCAACCTCTGGAAGAGGCGTTGTTACCTCATGGGTCCGGGAGTGCCCTGAAGGGACGAAAAGGAGACTTGGGACGAAATGAATAAGACTGTTGCTTGGGCTTGGGTTTAGTAATCAAGGTTTTGCTGCTTCCTTTAGATTCAGTTAGGAAGGTCTCCAACTCTGCTCCGAAGAGCTTTGAGCCCTTGAACGGTAAATCGGCTAGCTTACTTTGGGCTGAGCCATTGTCCTCCCAGTTCCGAAGCCAGATGGAGCGGCATGCAACCACAGAGGAAGCCATGGACTGACCTGAAAAGTTTATGGAGTCATAGGAAGCGTCGGCGGAGAAGGCAGTCATGGAAGCGATGGTGCGAAGTTCCACCCTAGCCGACCTGGAAAGCAGATCTGACTGCGTCAGAAGATCTGGTAAAAGCGAGCCAACAGACAGCTCTATGCGCCTGTCTTGGAGGTTCTTAGGGAACCCTTCAGAAACTGAGGGTAAGAAGGATGGAGCTCCCAGAGATGCCACAGGAGCGTCTACTAAGGGGAGGCTAAAGGTTGGCTCCTGCTCCTCCGAGACCCTATAAAATTTTGATGCCTTGGGATTCTGAGTCTTATGGGTGGCTGGGGATCCCCAGGACCTGGTAATGGACCTCATGAAAGGAGAAGGAAGATGGAAGCTGGCAGGCGGAATTTGTTCCTGGGGCATTACCGAGTTGGAGTCAAACTCGGGAGCCTCAGTGGTTGTGGGAGTTGGCTCTGTCTCCACTACCTGCTTTAGGCTGAGGGAGTGGGCAATGTGCCTGTAGATTTTCAGGAAGGCATCAGGGGTAAAAAGCCGATCTGTTCTACTTGGAGTTGTGTCCTCCATGTCTTCCTCCAGGAACTCCCCCTCCTCCCCGAGGAAAGCTCGGCTTGGCCCTGGGTGTCAGAATCATCTGGATCCACCTCCGATAAATCCTCCGTGCCAGGACTGTGATGGCGTGAGGATTCCCTTGGGACCTTAGCCCTGGATTGGCTGCTGGCCACAAACCCTGCCCGTTTTTTTCCTTTAGGGGTCTCTGTGACCAGGGGCGGAGGTGCAGACACAGAAAGTCTAGCCTGGATCATCTCATCAATCTTGGAGGAGAGTTCCTCCCAGGTCATAGGGACAGGGGCGCAGCAGCATGAGGAGATCCCTCCATGATTCTGCAATGAATAGAAAAGACAGATTAAGGCATAACCAGTTGCTACTGTACTGCCCGTGTCATGATTTTGGGGACCTGGCTGCCTCTGGTACCCCAAATAGTTGAAGAGAGGCGGGGTAGAAATCGAATAAGTGACAAATAAATTGTCCCATTGATTAGTGCCTGTATTCCCAAAATGTCACTTTTTTGTCTCACTTAGTGACGGACATAGAGATGAGACCAAGTAGGCCACGGCCGAAGCCCATGGCACAAGCCTAGTCCCTAGGGCCCGGGGCAAGTGGGGCAACTCCCTCCCCTTTTGGCCCCGAACAGGCACTCATCTGGATGGAGTGGCCTGGCCACAGTTAAATGGCACCACTCATGGTTAGCTGTCCGTGGCCAGAGGCCTGAATCTCCTTGGCGCTGTCGCTTGGTGCAAGCATCCGCAGTGCCAGTGTGAGAGACTTGGATGCACTCCACCCGATCTCTGATGAGGGCGCTATAAAAAATGGCGAGCAGCCGAAGCTATCTCCCGCGGCAACCGCTGTGCGCCTGTGCGTCTGTTTCTTGTGCGCGGGAAGAGAAGCCAGAAAAGTAAAACTGCCAACAGGCCACACAGTGTGGGTCTGTCGGTCGGGCAAACGGCGTTGGGGAAAAAGAACCCCTCCCTGCCCGAGGATCACAGGCGTGGTTGCCAGGCGACGCTTCTAATTACCTCAGACGGTCGAAGGAAAGGAGAAGCAGTCGCTCTCTCCCGGTCTCTGATAGCTGAGGGGGATTTTAGCAACCCCCAGCATGTCTTCTCGTGCGTGTCTCGCCTTCCCCCTGACTCACGCGGTGGGAAAAGGAAGGCGGTATAAGGAACAGCTGCTACCACCTCTGAATGTCAGAGTTGAGCAGGAGGTGGGGTGAGGGGCGGCTCTTAAGCGTCGCCCTAGAAGCCCTAAGGGCTCCTGAAAAGGAAAAAGAGAAGAGAGGCTTCTCCTAGAAAAAAGGCCAGATTCCTTCACTAGAAGATACCAGGACTTTAACCCACAAGAGGCAAGTGAATTCTGGGACTCTGGAGCTCTACCCCTTCGCTTTTAAGACTTGCCTGAGGAAGGGGCAGAGCCCAAACCTGACGTCACCGAACGCATCACTGGATCCTCTGGAGAATTGATGACCCCCTGGAAGAATGATTGTTGCATGGTGTGTGATTGTATTTTGTTAATTTTATTGTTATATAAATTGTTTTTAAATATGTTTTTATTGTATTGTATATTAATTTGTTGTAAGCCTCCTCGAGTTTGCCTTGATCGGGGAAGAGAGGTGGGGTATAAATCAAATCAAATAAATTAATAAACTCAAGATTTAAATCATAACATTTCTTCAAGCCTTTGTCGACCTCCTGTGATGACATTGTGGCTCCCCAGGCATCTGCGGATCACAGGTTGAATTTCTGGAACATCCTTCTCACAAGATATTATATGCAGGATATTATTGCATAGCATTTTTTATTTACGTATTTATATCCTCTACTATTTTTATAAATAACTCAAGTTGGTAACTATCTAATACTCTGGACTATGTCACAAATTATGGAAACATTTTGTATTTAATTTAAGTGTGTATTCCATTAAAGTCGCTTGGCTAGATGGATTTGCAAACAAATCCAACATATTCTACTAGAGCATTGCTGCAAATCAGAATAGTATTGAGATATCTGCACCCTTTACAATAGTAGTGGACAATATTTTCATGCCTAGGGTTTGCACTTAGTAGATAAGAAAGAAGATGAGGGATGATGTCATGATGTGAAATGAAAGAGCGGTGATATTAAATGGGTGGATTTATTTACAAATGGGTTGCCAAAATTAACTTTTTAAACTGCAGGTTGAGGGATATACAGTAAACATGATATTTTGTTTTCTTATTTCAATACTTTTCAGCTTTTTTAAACTCACACAACAGCTTTATTGTGCTGCTCACTGAAAAACAGAAGTTACAGTAACAGTTGGGAATTGCAGATTTCATTCCTGAAAGTGGGTAACAGGAACAGGACAAAATCTGGTAGTAGCGAAGCTATCAATCTTGGAAAATAGAACCATTACTAATCTGATTTGTAATAATATCAGCGGAGGGTTCAAACACGAGTTCTGAAGAATTTATTTTTTGTTTCTATACCATGTTAAGGATATATCTTAGTCACTTTTGGCATGCACTTCTTTGTGCTGTGTGACTAGTACAAGAGTTTCTTACCAACCTTTTGCAATTAACTATCTGAAGATTAAGCATCCTTGAGTCCTTCATGGACATGTGCCTGATAGAAAAAATTTGAGATTATTTTGTTTCACCAGAAGCATTCTGAAATAATTAATAACAGATTTTCCCTTTCTTATTAAAACTCTGAACCAAAGTACCAAACTTACATTTGAAACAGCATTAAATGATATATAATTTTTGCAGAATTTTTCACAATTAAGAACTTTCATATCTATTTCAGTAGGGGGAAACCTCATTCTTAAATTGCTTTCACCAAAATGCATACAACTTTTTAGAAATTAATAATTTTTGCTGCTTTATTTAATTGTTTAAAATTTGAAATATTTGAACATACTGAACATAATACATTTCCTTCCTTCATTTATATGATCTTTGGATAGAGATAATTGTTTGAGAAGAATTATCCAAAAACCATATAAAAATTATTTAAAAATATTGGATTATTTAGAATACTTATCTCTTTGAAGCAGATTATAATAGAGGAGAAATTTGGAAACAGTAGTGTACAGGCAGCACAACATTTTATAAGAATCTTTCCATTTTCTGATTCAGATATTGTTTTTTATTGTACTTTATTAGCCGCATCAAAAAATGAAATGCAATGATTTGATATAAAGTGCTTATTAATTGTTTCCTCATTCATTTTAAATTTTAATCCTATTGCTGCTTATACCACTTGGCCTCTTACAAGTACATTCTCTGTTTCATTTTTTAATGGTAGGAGCCTTTTACAACTTTCTTCCTCAATGCAAATGATGGTAAATTTGATCATCCAGATCGAACTTTTTCATCAGTGGCAAGATCATGGAGAAATAGCCAACGAGACACTTCAGATGTCAAAGTAAGAAAAATATTTTCTTTGTACAAGTAATTGGGTGGCTGTCAGTATGGTTATATGCTACAAATGCAAAATGGAGGTGTGGGAGGAGGGTTGTATTTCACATACACAGAAAAGAAAGTTGTATTGGTATCATTATTTTTAAATGCCTGTTTTGCATACAATGATGAATACAAGCTTTCCCAATATTTGAGCTATTTAAAGATCTTTTGTTCTGGACAAAATAAATAAATAATTCTATCACAGTTTATAATCAAATAATCACAGAATGGAGAAAAGCCCAATAAATTGTTATTTCCTGCTGTTAACTCAATATTTGGCCCATTCCAGAAATGCAGCAACATTGGATGTGACCTTAAAGTGTTATATTGTTATAGCTTTTCTAGCATGAGTTTTCCATCGCCTAGGGCAATTAATAAAGCATTAATGACAAGATACATTTAAAATGTATATTTTGTGTAAGCCTTAGCTTTTACCACATTGTGCCTCAGGATATTATGCAACAATACACATTAGATTAAATTTATATCTACATAATACATGGAAACGACTAGAGAACAAGGATGCTTTTTGAAGTATTACCATGCACTCATTCTTGCATAAATAGATTTTATAAGTTTTTATTGTACTATGAAAACCATGTTTCTTGCTTTATATTAAAAAATAAGGTCCTCTGCTGATTTTCAGTCAGGAATCTAGAGATCCCATAAATATATATACTTACATACACAACATTTTTTTAAAAAGTGATAAATAAATATTTTATTTTATTTTATTTTTTTATTTTATTCGATTTATACTCTACCTCACTTCCCCGGTCAGGGGGGACTCGAGGCGGCTAACAACAATTTAAAATAACATGAGTTACAATATAAAA
>JANHGC010007316.1:136886-148832 GCA_027560395.1 Boaedon fuliginosus
CCACCCAGTCACGTGACCGCCAAGCCACGCCCTGAAAATTTCCCTTATTTTCAAATCCAAAACTTGACAGGTATGGTACTGTATTGTGAGGAAAACTGGCAGGAGGAAGCAGGAACCTCGAAGTCTTGAAGAAAAGTCATGATATAAATATTTACAAACAGACAAATAAACATTTGACAAATGTTAATTATACAATCCTAACAGTGCTTTTCCAAAAGGCACAAAAATCCAAAAGTCAACTGTATAAAGGATACAATCAATCAATCAGAATAGAGCTTGGAGGTCTTCCTGCTCATCATTCAGACAAGTGAAATACAGTTCAGTGCACCTTTTCCCAGGGGTAAGCTCCACTATACACATAGGATTTGCTGCTGAGTAGGCATGTATTATAAATATAGAAAATAAATTATGATTATATTTAATACATTTACTTTACAAATTATATTTTATATATTTATCTATGTATTCAAGCCATTATTAAAAAAATAAAAATATTGAGAGTTAATTATATATGCTTCAAATAACTGTAAAATTATCCATCAAACCCAGATGGCTGAATGTAATGCGTTTATGTCCATTATGTTTTATACTCTAAATTAGAATTTATGGGTGCTGAATCTAATAACACTATTTAAGGATTACTTGTTAAAGTGCATTTCCCAGAGCTGCTTTCTCTCTGCATAAATCAACACATTACAGAGGCTCTTCATAATTTATCCAGTAGTATAGTAGCACCCATTCTCTTTTGTAAAAGAAAATGCGTTCTTAAGCATTTTTATGTCAGGATTAGATTTCTATGAAAATATTACAAATGGTTCCTATCTCACTTATTTCATTTCATCTATAAAAGGCCTCTTGCAAGATGACTGGAAATTTTACTTCAGAAATAGAGTATTTGTTTTGTGTCAGAAAGGAAGTCGGGGTATAAATCTAATAAATAAGTAAATAAATAAAATCTACTTTTCTTCTTTTGAATCCCTGGAGAAGTTTTACTTAACCTAGCAACTTTAAAAAGTATGGACTCCCAGAATTCCCAAAGCAATTTGCTGGTTGAAGAATGCTGGGAGTTGAAGTCTATATATCTTAAAATTGCTAAATTCATGAAGCACCTCCCTGGAAAAAAGCAATTAATCAGAATAGAATATAAATATGTATATCGATATGATTTGGTATAAGGCAATTCTCGGTATTTCTAACCTGCAATTGCTAAGGATATGTATTGTTTGTTTGCCAGATAGAATAAAGAATCTGTCATTATATTTTCCCAAATCATTAGTGAATGTTATATTTATTTGAAACTCAGCTTTAAATTGAAACAGAAGATAATTGCATTGATTGTTTTGATTGATTTGATTAATATAAACTCTCATTCAGCACATGAATCATATTTAATAAGTAACAATTCCATTCAATTGTGTTCAGTTCTGAGAGACTGTTTGGACAAATCCCTGCAGTTTTCTTGGCAAGCTTTTCAGCAGTTTGCCATTGCCTCTGTAACAATATACAATAAAACAAAAGGAAAAACACAAAAACAGAAACACAGAAAATATGAAGTGTGGGAAAATTCATCCAAGGAGGTCCAAGCTAACTTCTCTTCGGTTTGCTTCAATTACTCTAATTTACCCCACTTTCCCCTAGAAAGTCAGTACAGGCTTGATGCCAGCCCTGTGTGATAGGTCAGGTCACAAAACAGACTCTACAAAACCTTTCCAGACTTTCCGGAGCTGTATTTTATTGGTATAGGCTATACTAACTAAAATCTTGAAAACTTGACAGCATTTCCCCCCATGCTTCTTTTACTCAAGACAGTTAAGAGAGCTAGTTTGGGTTTCTT
Source organism: Boaedon fuliginosus (assembly GCA_027560395.1). Classification (NCBI taxonomy): domain Eukaryota; kingdom Metazoa; phylum Chordata; class Lepidosauria; order Squamata; family Lamprophiidae; genus Boaedon; species Boaedon fuliginosus. The sequence continues at coordinate 138,721 of JANHGC010007316.1, forward strand.
ACTATTGTTTTCTTCCTGTCAGACTTGCTATCTCTCACCACATAGTTTCTCCAAGGTAATCTCTGTGGCTCTCAAGCTTATAAATCTATCCATAGTTTTCTGTAATAAAGAGAATTTCAATGCATTCAGATTCTCTGTAATCTTCATTTCTTTCAGTTTTTTGTCATCTAACAGCCCAACAACCCAACCTCTTTCCCTGCTACTTTTTAATTTGAATACATTTAAATAAGTTCTTACCGGATGGTCTCTCTTTCTGTTATGCTACATGAATTATTTTATTATTATTTCCTTAGTACAACTTTACATTTTCCCCCATATATTACTTTATGTCCTTTCGTGCTTCTCATAACAACAGACTTTCCATTTCTTGCAGAAAAGCTTCTTGGGTTTTATAGCTTCCTGAACACTATAGAAAGTCATGTTGGTTCATATTAAATTAGTCATAGTTTGTCTTAAACTGTGGAATACATTTTTGTTGAATCTGGGTTAGTTGATTGGTTGATCGATTGATTATGTGTCATCAAATCAATGTCTTTATTGATCACATAGATTTTCTTCAGGACAATCTGTTCCTAAACTGGTTTTTCATGTTTTCCACTGTACTCTTCACCACTCCAAGTAAGTTCATCCACCCTACTGCTAGTAATCTTTTCTGTGCTTCCACATTTCCCAACATTGGACCCTTTTCCAGAGATGAATAAACCAATTTAAGTGGTTTAAAATAAGCTTCTGATACTGTGAAGAGATTTGGCTCTGTTGACTTTTCTTTTCAGTCTCTTTTTCATCAATCTTCTCATTATTAATGGTTTCTTCTTTTGTAGTGAAATGTGATTTGTGTAAGACTGTTATAGATTTGTATACATCCTAAATAGTAATATTATCATAATCACCATTTCCTATTATTTTCATTATGATTATATCCTGGTCACTTCTTAGGATTTAATTTAAAGATGACTCTTGTCTGGTAAGTTCCAAAACCCAATTCATCTAAAGCATATTAATTTAAGTTATTCAGAAATTTGGTTTCTTTGTCATGGCTAAGGCATAATGTACCCAATTTATGTGAAACCTCCAATTATTAAAATAAGTTACTTGTACTCCTGGTTTCATTCAACATCTCACAATTGTCCTTGATATTTTGATCACTGGGTGATAATATATCTCTAGATCTAATTTACATTTGGGGACAGATATTGCCACTTATAGTTATTCTATGGAGGAAGCTAGTCTTCTTTTCCAGTATGTTAGTTTTTATAGGTTAGCAACACTTTCCCCATTGTAGTCTTCCCACTCCTGGCACAAAAATTGCATTCCAAAAACAAATTAGAATTCTTAGTTCTTGATTTGGAGCTTCCTAATACTAGCAGTTAACTAATACTAGAAATAACTATACATATGTTCTCTCTCAAATATTGTTAGTGCTATATTTGTCTTTTTTGTTTCATTGATGTGACAACTCCAATATTTACCCCTTGTAGTATTTCTTGAAATATCCACACTTTTCTAACTAGATGCTGCCCAACATCTGTCATCTTTCCTCCAAGGAAACACAGTTCTATCATATTTTTCATGTTATACAGCAGCAGCCTATCTCTATTTCACTTTAAGTGGAATATCCTGCTCTTATAGAAGTTTGCCTTTCTCCAAATGTTTTCCAGTGTCACATGAATCTAAAAACTTCAACTTACTGCCACAGTGTTGTCAATATCTTAATGGTCCTGCACTAGATCAGGATACTTTTCTTGTTTCTCCTGGATTTCAGTCTGATATCTAAGATGGAATAGATATCAGATGTTGGACTAGAAGACCTCCAAGGTCCCTTCCAACTCTTGTTATTCTATTCTATTCTTTCCCCAAGATCATGATGACATCACAATAACAATTATATAATCCATCACAATATTTGCATGAGAACATGATACCCTGAAACAAACAATATGTTAAAAAGTTATATTTACATAGTTAGAACTTAGCAATAGCAATACCACTTAAACTTATATACCACTTCATAGTGCTTTACAGCCCTCTCTAAGTAGTTTACAGAGTCAGCATATTGCCCCCAACAATCTGGGTCCTCATTTTCCTGACCTTGGAAGGATCGAAGGTTGAGTCAACCTTGAGCCGGTGAGATCCGAACTGCCCTACTGCTAGCAGCTGTTCATCAGCAGAGGTAGCCTGCAGTATTGCATTCTAATCACTGTGCCACCGTGGCTCTTACATCTACATAAATCTAAATTATCTTCTAAATTATATTAAAAGTACCTTTATCTTTACACTCCCCAAGGCATGTCACAATTTTTGAGCACACTTAATGTTTGAAAATTGAAAGTTGAAAAATTTGGCACACCCTAAAACATGATGGCTCTTCCCACATCCATCACCCAATCTAGTAGCTAACTTATCTTGATGTCGAATGGCTGGAGATGACCAATCAGTGTACTCTTCCCTACCTTACTCTCCTGCTAAATACTATTGTAAAATTCCTACTTCCATTTACCCTCTATTCATTTGTTGTGATTGCCACATTTCATTTTTTAATAATTAATCCAATAACTCTCATAATACTTTCCGGAAACATAAAAATCCATTATATTTATTTTAAAAATAGAGAAAATGTCTATAAATTTTAAAAATTAAACACATATAAAAACAAAACAAAACCATGCAACTGCAAAAGAAAAACCACTTTCATGGGCTACATCAACAAAGAAAGAGTATCAAGATCAAGGGAAGTGATAGCATCATTCTATATTTATTTATTACATTTTTATGCCGCCCAACTCCCAAAGGACTCTAGGCGGCTTATAATATAGATAGCAATAGCACTGCTTATCAGAGCTTACACTGGTGATGCCACATTTGGAATCCTATGTCCAGTTCTTGTCGTTATAATAAAGAAAAGATGACAAGGCTCTAGAAAGAGTGCAGAGAAGAGAAACAAAGATGATCAGGAATCTGGAGGTTTATTCCTATGAAGAAACAGAAGGCCCTTTCTTCATAGATGGTGGGGAGCCATGATGTAGCCACTACTTGAAGGATTGCCACTGGGAATATAGAATCAATGTATTTCCCATAGCACCCAAAAGTAGGACAAGAAGCAATGAATGGATGCTTATCAGAGAGAGATCCAACCTGGAAATAAGGAGGAATTAAGCAACGGAGCAGCTTGCCTCCCAGAGTTATGGGTGCTCCATTGCTAGAAGTTTTCAAAAAAAAATTGGGCAACCATTTTCCCAAGATGGTACAAGGACTGGTGGTACAAGGACTTTTACTCTGGGCAGAGGGTTGGACTATGTCTCTCCAAGATCCTTTCCAACCATGTGATTCTATGATTCTATAAGTTCACAACTATTAATAGATCAACTTTTCCTAGTTTATGCTGGCTTTTAGTTATGCTTGTTTTATATAAAGTTTCAAGGCCTATATAAAGGCGTATTTTTAATTACTTTTAGTGCCAAAAATGCTGAGTTATTTGGCAAATTATGTTATGTCATTTGAAAATAAATTTACCGGATTTCTTTTACATTCTTTGCTGGGTATCCTGATATTTATAAATGCTATTGCATTTTAACATTTATCTATTAAAAAACCTTTTATATGGAACATTTTTAAAAAATCTCTATCCAAGACTTTCTTTGTTTGGCAGATAATCACAAAATGAAAATTAGAGGACACTGATGATTACTGATTTCTTAATTTCATAAATTAATGGTGCATTCATATTTAACAGTATAAGTACATATGTGTGTGATTTTGTGTGCATGTGTGAGGTGTATATTATTAAGCTCCATTCTGTTTATATTTGTCTGCTATTTATGCGAGGAATACTGTAGTACTGCATAATAACTTGATCCCATCTAATTTAGAAAGCATTTTGCAAACCAAATATTAATATTTTATATGTTTAAATGAGAAATAATCTCCTATTGAAAAAAATCCTGTGTAGATTGCTCTCATTAAAAAGGCTAGAGGAGTGATTACATTCAGTAACTTTTAGGATGTGTTTCAGTGGATTTTAAGAGCATTCAATTTATACATCAGTGATTGTTGGCTCAGTTTAATTTATCCATAGCAAGCTGGACTGATTACTACTGACATAGCCATGAAACATTAATAAAGCATTGTGTTCAATGCTAACATGATTATGGCCTGACCTCAATGATGTCACAGAGGACAGAAACAGTAAGTGTTCCTGCTAACATTACCCTAATGCTGGGTTCATCAATCATAATCTACCAGTTTACAAAAAAGGGAAGAAAGCTTTTCACAGATGTGACTTCGTAGTCTTGCTGAGCTTTTTGATCCCAGAAGACTTGTGGTGGCATGAGAGTCTGAAATAAAACAGGTTCAGAAACAAGCCAAGCATGTTAAATCAAGGTAAGAAACTGTAATGTAAAACACACAGAGACACAGTAAAGCCTTTAAAGCAAGGATTTGTAATTTCAAGACATGACCTGTTGTAATCCAAGACTAATTATGACAATGTTTTGATTATTTAAGGCACAGATTGTAGTACACTACAAATTGCAGTGCTGAATATAACAAACAAAAAATATACTTTCAGATTCAGGAAATGTCTTCCTCTACCTAATATACTAGTTCTGTCATTTAGAAAGATGGAATATACAGATATTTTATAAAAGTCCAAGTTCACATCCATATTCAATATATTTTCTCTCTTCCAATTTGCTTCTTAAATAGTCATCTATTTATGCATATTAGTCTATTTATGCATATTACTCATATCTTGCCCTTCATATTTTCCATCTTCGCCTTCTATTTTATCTTTATAATGACATTTGAATGTGATACTTTGATCATCACAGTTATTTGATTGAGGCTATATGGCTGTAGGTAATCCAGTAGATTCTTTTGATTAATTACTTAATTACTTAAATGAAGATCTCAATAATCCTAATACAGTACTTTAGCCTCTATATTTGCCAAAAGCCTTGGATGTGATCCTCAAATGTTCCTTCAAAAGTTACTATAAAGCTGTAATTGTTCACATAACAGAAGATAAAAATTAATAAATATGTTTAGAGTATTTGATTATATTTAAATAAGAATTTCATGAATTTACTGTAATTTTAATTGAAATAAAAAATTGGTTTTAGTTTTGTCATCCACAAAGGCCAGCTTGTTCTCTACCTCTAAGTTAGTACTATTTATGAACAAACTATAAAATGCCAACCCCTGCACTGTTGATTTCCATATAGATTTGCCTATTGATTGTAAACTTGTGACGGCCTCTTCTTTATGCCAAGGAGATTGGTAGTAATGTGCAGTATTTTCTGTGACAGCACCCTAAGAGAAAATATAATTAATAACATACAGTAAAACCTTCATCTAATAATTAATCAATTAAGGGAGGTATACATTATTCCTAATTGCCTATTCATTCAATGATGGTATACCTGCAGTAATATTATTACCACAAATTACAAATTTGTGTCGTTTATGTCATTTGCATTTACAATGGAGAACCTATCTGTTACATCTGAAGGTTACATCGAGGTCTGTTAAATAAAAAATTTCATTGCATATAATTATGTAATTCCTTACAACCTTATTTAATGAGAGCATACACACACCCAAATACATCTAGAATTGCTGCCATTCTCTATAGTCCTATATTTGTTTACTCTGAAACAAAATTTACTGGATACAGTTGGGTTAGCTTCCATTTACTAGGGCAAAAAATTGTAACAATGATTTAAGAAGAAAAAATGATAGTAATTTTTTATTTTGTTTAGCTAATTTTTTTGCAGAATGTATTTTTCTTAATTCATATTTAGCTAGTAATGTAATTTTCTAACTAATATGGAAGGCTACTGGCCGATAAAATCATATGGTTCTGACTCAGTCGAGGCTATATTTCTACTGCTAAACTGAGCATGCATTTTTATTCTAAATAATTCCCATATGAAACTTCTGCATCCTCATGTTCTATGTATAGAATGGTTAATGCAAGATCAAATGGTTGGTGTTAGAAACATTGAAAAAAACAGCTGAGGCAGGAATAAAACATAAGACTTCAAAATTTTGCTGTTTCCTATGCACCCAAGTTTCCTTTATGAAATTCATAACTTGGTAATGTTTAAAATTCATAAATCAGGGTTTGTTTTAAATTTACATCTACACCATTCTTCAAGAGTGGAAAAATGGCATAATTTTACACACTGTAAAATTTAATCTGTAATTGGAATAAAAACCAGAATTTTACAGTTTGTGTTCTACAATCCAGTTAATCTGGAATAGTACTTTTTAAACTGATTGAAATCTATTGCATTACAAGGTTGATTTCAACAAACCTAATGAATTAGGAGTGGGAGCAAAGACTTTTGCTGCTTTTAAAGAATTACATAGCCACCAAGAAGCCATAAAGCTCTTTAGTATTCTTCATTTTATAACTTGCCTTTATTTTAATTTGAAAATATGGTAGACAGGGATAGGAAAATATTTTCTTAAAGAGGTAGATGAATGTGACAGAAGGGAATTTAGCAAGAGACATAAGATAAGATAAGATAAGATAAGATAAGATAAGATAAGATAAGATAAGATAAGATAAGATAAGATAAGATAAGATTTATTGTCATACACAGCAGGACAAATTAAAAAATGAAATTCTGATATCCGCTCTCGAAGTAGAATTATTATTATTATTATTATTATTATTATTATTATTATTATTATTATTATTATTATACACACAATACTGTTGCTATGCTTTTGCTATTGCTATTAATATTGCTATTATAATCCTTGTGAAAAAGATCTTGAGATAGGAAGTGCAAACTTAATATGAATCAACAGAGTGATATGCAAAAAAGTAACTAAATTTATTTCATATTTATGTATTTATTTAGCCTGCGTCAATCCAAGTATATAGTCCAAATCAAAAGAAATAATAGTTCCAGTTTATTTTGGTTTGGTCAGATCCCACTCAACTAGTATCCAAGTCTTGACGTAACTATTAAGGTTTCAGAGAAAATGAAATAGATTCCAAGAAAGTACCAAGGATCATCAGATAACAAAAAACTCCAAAAATATATTGAAAGACTAGAACATGTTTAACCTTGAGATGACAAACTAAAAGGAAATGTGATAGTGTTCTTGAAATACTTAAAAGGATTGTCATTCCAGGCTTCAGGAGACAGTAGAAAGAATTGGAAAAGCAGATTTTAATTTTTGAAAAAATGTATAATTTTACAGTTGAACCAATAATAAAATGATAGGGTCCCTTTAACTGGTTCTTTTAAAGCTGAGTCTCAATTGGTTCAATCAAAGATGCTTTGATTTGGATGATTGCGCTAGACTCAATAACATAAATATTTTTAGTACTTCTATTGAGGTTTCTCAACAAGCTCTCAATAGGGCAAAAAGCATAGATGAAGAACTGAATGCCAATAAAAGTCAAAAAACATGCATTTACAAAGTTCATAGCAAGCATATTAACAATTTTAAAGGAAGTTCTGAGAAGACTATCTTATGCCACTGGTTTTGTTAAAAAACTAGAAAATGATACTTGTATCAGAAGCATTTTTTTTCCTTTTTCATCCTCTCAATTTCATTTCTAGGCTCTGGAAAGTGAATTCGTATCTTGTCAGCTTCACCAGTGGATTGATCTCATATTTGGCTATAAGCAACGAGGGCCAGAAGCAGTGCGGGCACTTAATGTTTTCCATTACTTGACATATGAGGGTTCCATAAACCTTGACAGTATCACTGATCCTGTTCTCAGAGAAGTAAGTACCTCTGGCTCATACTTTTTGCCTTCAGTTATGATAAATGTATTTTAAAATTATTAATTACTGGTTTTCATTTTTTTTTAAAAAAATGGGTTATTTTGTTACACAGGTAAATCCTTGACTTACAACAGTTCCTTTAGTGACCGATCACTAAAGGAAAAAATGGAAACAAAATGGAAAAAATGACTTATGACCATTTTTCATATTTATGACTACTGCAGTATCCCCGCGGGCATTTGATCAAAATTCAGCACTTGGCAACTAACTCATATTTATGATGGTTGCAGTGTCCCGGGGTCATGTGATCACCTTTTGCAACCTTCTGACAAACAAAGTCAGAAGAGTTTCGGTGGCGCAGTGGTTAAATGCAGCACTGCAGTCTCTGCTGACTTGTTCAGAAAGTTGTCAGATCGAATCCCACCAGGGTCAAGGTTGACTCAGCCTTCCATCCTTTCTAATGAGGACCCAGATTGTTGGGGGCAATATGCTAACTCTGTAACTGCTTGGGGTGTGTTGTAAGGCCCTGATAAGCAGTATATAAGTCAATTGAAAAGCAGGAATTCACTTAAGTTAGTTGTTACTAACTTAACAGCTGCAGTGATTCATTTAACCACTGTGGCAAGAAAGGTCATAAAACAGGGACAAAACTCATTTAACAAATGTCTCACTTAGCAACAAAAATTTTAGGCTCAATTGTGGCTGTAAGTCGAGAACTACCTGTACTTTAAAACAAAAAGGTATCTGTATAACTGCATTTGGTCAAGGTTATGTGTTGTATCATAAACTGTCATCTGTATCTTGAATAATTGATTCAAGGCATTGAAAGAGGGAAATCTGGTTTAAAAAATTATTTCTGTTCTGAGAAACAACATATATATTATTCAAATGTAGATTAGATGTAGGAGAACTTTGCTGACATTACAAATATTCCTTTGGATTTTCTACAGTTATATTTATTTAATCAACAAGTGAAGTTAAAATGGGTCACTTGTTTTTTCTAACATGTTATATTTAGTAAATTACTTACTAGAAGAGTTAGACATTTTTAAATCGATATATATGTACATTTATTATACATACTATGTTTGATTTTGTTTGTTTATTTATTAATCAATACACAGAGAATAAAATAGCCTGAACTATGAATAAACATGCAGGTTTCTTTTAGCATGTGTGTATAGTATTTTATAGCACTTTCTTTTTAAATGTCCTTTCATGTATTGTCTCCTAGCTTGTCAATTCTTTTTAGGAGAATTATTATTAGATTAACGCAAAAATATAAAACGTTCTATAAAAAGATTCACTTTGGTTGATCAGTGAGAAGATGCAACAGCTGCAAGATGAGTGTTGTTGTGTTGAGGCTGCATACATAAGCTTCCATGCCCTATGATATCTGCCATCTGTTGTATGCAAAACAAGCAATAAAGAAAAAAAGCACTGCAAAGGGAGTAGAATACTTGTGGCTTTCCCCCCCTGAAAAACCAAGAATCTGGAAGTTTACAGTTACTGTAATTACTTAATTATCTCACAAACTAAATATTACATTATATTTCTATAACATTTCTACAGTTTAGGCTATGTTGTACATCATGAGATATTAGAACCCTATATCATAGTAATTTAAGGCCTGCATGGATTATATATAATTTCATATAGTCATTGAAAAGTTGAGCTATTTTTTATCTTTCATTTTAATATTGGAAAGGTAGGATATAAATTTAAAAAATAAATACTTTAAATGATTTGGATCTAAATTTAATTCAGCATCCAAACAGATTCAATGAAACCAGTGCAACTCACTCTCATTTATTTCAGGAGGTCTAATAAATTAACAGTGAACATATCAAGGGAGAAACTTCTTGAAGAGGATTTTTGAGGACAAGGATTAGGGTAGCATTTCTCCATTTCCAATGATCCTTCCTGAAGTAGTTATATTTTTAGGATTTCTATTCTTTTGCACGTGTTTATGTGTTATTCTTTGGCTTCCTTCTGATACAGGTAATCCTAAACTTAACAACCATTCATTTAGTGACCATTTGAAGTTACAACAGCACACAAAAAATGTGATTTACAGGAGATTCCACTTACAACCATTGCGTAATCCCTACAGTTATGTGACCAAAATTAGAACACTTGAAATTGGCATTTATTTATGACGGTTGCAACATCCTGAAATCATGTGATCACCATTTGCAACTTTCCCAGCCAGCTTCTGAGTCAATGGGGAAGCTGAATTTGCTTAAGGACCATATGATTCATTTAATAACTGCAGGATTACCTATAAGGGACCGATTAGGTGGTTCCGCCCCAGGCTTCTAATGGACCCAATTGGGTTTCAGAGGGAGCTTGGGGAGATTCCGG
>JANHGC010007316.1:148932-191043 GCA_027560395.1 Boaedon fuliginosus
TCACCGACCTTAGAAAGGATGGAAGGCTGAGTCAACCTTGAGCCTGGTGGGATTCGATCTGACAACCTGCTGAACAATTCAGCAGAGACTGCAGTGCTGCATTTAACCACTGCGCCACCAAGTCTCTTTAGCAAATTCAATTAGCATGAACTTTCATGTGCTCTGTCTCTCTTTCTACACCCCTACCCCCACATGCATGCGTACACACCAGGGAGAGAAAAAATTCTGGAAACAAAATTCTTTTAATCAGATTTCTACAGTCATTTAAAGTTAAACAATGGCTACCAAGCAATACTTATAAAGCTTTCCATTACAATAAAGGTTTCTGTTAATCATGATAATACAATTATAAAAGGGTATGTGCACTCATTATTGAAAGTATTACCAATGTGCCAATGACAAGTGTCTAACAGAGTGGCAAACTATGTTTCAGTGATCAAAGGAAGCAAACTTTAAATCTTAAAAAGCTCGACTTGTTATTTTAACATCATGTTCATAAGCATATGTAAACTTGGGTATGCGGTATTATAGAAACATGGACATAAAAAGACATGCTTTGATTTAATCACCTGAGAATTATCAATGTTATCACAAATAGCTTGCAGAAATGAAAAACATTTGCTCCTATTATCTTCAGAATATATAAAAACTAATATTCTCAAATTTCATGACAAACCACTTCTACACTGTTGGCAAGAAAAAAACAAGGACATGGATCTGGGGCAAGCCACGTGAGATTTAAAATAATTAATTCAGAGTTGTTTTTTTAATGGGAAACCGTGGCAAAGCTCCTTTTAGTAAAGGGAACACAAATTCCCAATTTTCATGTGGGTCATAGACACTTGGATTCTGAAACAGGACTCATTGGTCTCTCAAATTCTGATCCAAATGAAATAATCATAATTTGTGTTCTAATACAATTTCAACGGGATCACACAGTAAAACTGGTTATAAACAAAGTTTATTCTAGAGAAACTTCCTTGATAAAAGTAAGAATAAAGAAAGTCTACAAATCAATAAAGAATGGTAAGAGTTAGAGGTACTATGACTCAAAACATCATGTTGAGCTCAAAATACTATGTTTTCCACTTATCCATCAGAATCAGCTGATCACGTAGGGGATAGAGCACATCTATCTTGTCTTAGCTTTACAGTTCTAAACAAAGCTGTTGGAAAATTACTGTTGGCAATTTCTCCTGAGTACCCTCTTAATTGTTCCCTTCATCCAAATAAGAGCCAACATTCAGTTCAATGATAAAAAAATGTAACTTGATATTTGGGGATTCAAGGATCCCTCACTGGGGGAATCTAATAAGAATTGTATGTATTCTGTCTGGTGAGACTTAACAGGGACCAAAGATTATTTTCTTCTGGTATTTTCGTTGATTTTAACAATAATTCTCATTTTAAAATACACTTATATTTTAAAATGCACTTATATTATGTACTTTTTAAAATTGTAAACTGTGAGAACTTGCCCTAGAAGACAGAATATAAATAAAATTATTGTTCATGGTCTACCCTAGACACATGTATTTTCAAAATTAATTCAACAGCTTGACAACTCCATCAATAAAAGGTTATAAAAGGGTGCTAAGTGTGTTATCTTTTTTTACTTTAGTTTTTAATCTAATCCAGGGTCTCTATATTTTGCCTGTTCACATTTCTAAAACAGCAAGGACTATGGACAATAATTAAAATATTTTTAAATTAACATTAACAACACCATTTCTATTTATCTGACAAACATGAAACCAAAAGTATTGTAGACAAAAAGAAAATGTGAAATTTATTCCTCAAATAATGACACTAACATGAAATAGGCTTTAGAACAAATAAGGCTTTAGTTCTGTTCAGTTGCTTCCAAAATCCAACAGTAAGACTTACTCATTTCATTAGCAATGGTACAGATAAAGTCTTGTTATTCCAAAAGAGTCACTTCAAGGACTTTACAAGGCTGAAGTGCTCCAATGTTATTTTTCCTTGTTTTGTTTCCTGGTGTCAAATTTGTGTCTATTAATTCTTCTGTGCAAAGTTTGTCCTGTTTGTCCTATGTAGAATCCAGTGGAGCATTGCCAACTCCATCAGTGAGTGAAAGGATGCTGAACTCACCTACGTCAAAGGTACAGGCAATCTCAGAAGGACAGAACAAATACAATGACGAGTTTTTAACACATTCCAATGAAGTACTGGCCATCTGTCTTATGTGCACCCTGCCTGTACTTAAATGATCTCCATTCCCCCTCTTCACCTAACCCTAGTTTAAATCCTGAATCAGTCTAGCTATTCTATGCATCTGATGAAATAAGCTGCAGGTTTGTTTGTTTTTAATATAATCTTTTAGTCAAAAACCAAACTCCTCCTGATCTTTTGCTACCATAGACTAACATGGTTCTCCTCCTACAATGTTTAAGTAAAAGAAAGAAAAAGGCTGTTTCAGAGTGATCAATTTTAAGAGCAAACAGTTGTTATATACAGTAAATTAGTTTAAATAAGGAAAAATCATTACTGCATTTCTTTAATTCATTGCTAACCCTTATCACAATACTTCAAAAAGCACTTTTTACCTTGTGGTATCTGTGTATCATTTTGTTCAGGTGAGTCATTTACAGCTTCTGCAACAGCTGAATTGGATGCATCTTCCTAAATAAAAAAATAACAGAGTAATCTTCTAAGTAAATTAATAGGAAATAGAAATACATTCCTGACTTTAGAGAATTTAAATTTAATTTAACCCTCAAGATGATTCTGGTTGCTAAAGATACTTTATTTTTCAGACTTCCAAGGGCACTTCCGGTGTTACTGGACACGGAGACCACGAGCACCGTGGCCACCACTCCAGGACTGCTGGTCGGAGGACCCAGAAGAGGGTCCAAGCCTATCTGTTGGATAGGCAAAGTGGAGGAGCTTGGGAGGAAGGGTAGAGGGGAAACGCCAATCCCCTCCCCACCTCCCGTGAGCTCTTAGCTAGGGCCGGTCAGGACGGCCGCGAAGATGGCGGCCATTTAGCCGGAACCCCCGGACAAGCGAGTGCTGGTGGAGTAAGGAGAAGAAAGATTGAAAAGATCCAGACTGGTAGGACAGGCGTGGCAAGACTGTGGACTAATTATATTTACAAATGACAAGAAATAACTGGGTTAAAAAGAATTGGTGGCTGTAATCATTAAAGCACGGGGCGAAATGACAAGAGTTCAGCCCGAGCAGAGAAGGCGCCATCCCAAGTAACCGCCCTTCTTGAGGCCAGAAAGAGCGTGGATTTATTTCTCCCTCTAAATATGGATATGTCTGAGAAAATTGGTGAGATTCAAAAAGATCTCAGAAAGATATTGGACAAGGTGGACACTATGACGATTGGGCTCAAATCTGGTTTTGAAAGTGAAATGAAAGTTTTGAAAACTGCGATAACGATGATGTTTAAACAGATGAAATCGGAACTAGAATATATACATAAAGATCAACAAACGACGTTCGGAGCCGAGTGGATGGAGGAAGAGATGGAGAGAAAGGAAATGGAATTGGAGTTAAATTATGAGCAAAATGCGAGTGGACTGGAGAAGATGAAGGAAGGGGTGGAGAGGAAGGAGGAAGAGGAAGGAATGATGAAGAAGACGAAGATGGCGGCGGAGAAACGTGAAGGAAAAAAAATATACGGACATATTTTTTAAAGAATAAAAAAGATGTGACCTCGGGGGTTTTTAAACAGCAGAAAGATCTGAAAAGCTATAAGATGGGAATGAAACAGGAAGATTTGGGCTCTGTTGCTTTCCGGTGGGCTTCTCATGACTTAGGCCGAATGGTGAGAAAAATACCAAACAAGGATTTCCTCTGATGAGAGCACGGAACTGAATCCGAAGCCCCTTTTTATTACCGTGTCGTAAAACCGTGTCGTAAAAGGGGAGTAACAGAAGGCAAGAGAGGGAAGATTACATTTTGGCATAGGAGAACATAGCAACAGAACATAGCAGTACCAGGCACAAAAGTTGGCAGTGATGGCGAGGCATGAGGGAGGGAATTCTATGCATTCCATGTAGATGTTTCAGCTAGCTTTGCTAACCTGCATGTACAGAAAATGGATACTATTAGATACTATTTTGTGTATTCCCACAGGGCTCCAAGATAGAGAGGAGAATAGATAAAAGGAAGAGAGAGAGGAGTGAAGGAATAGAAAGGGAGGATGAAGGGGGGGTAAAAAGGGGATGGATCTTTCGAGAAAGAAAAAAAAAGACGAGGGGTAAGGAAAATGTAATGAAATTTGGGGAAGTGACATAATGCTTTTTAAATAACCTTATGTGTTTTGTTTCATTGTTTTTTTTTCTTTCCCTTTTTAAGAAAGACTTTTTAAAATAATAAATTATATGAAATTTTTAAAGAACATCAAATAATAAAATAGATAATTAAGAATTGGAGAGGGATGTAAGAAATAGATGTTTAGGAATACTGAAGATTTTTAAAGGGGAAGGAAAATGAGACTGATTACCTTTTATATAGACTTCTTATGTGATTCTATATTATTATAATGATATGTAAGAAATTGGAGATGCTACACATAAGGAAATGCATATGTTCCCGAACCCCCAGACTGGATTCATAATATGCTGTTTTTTTTAATATTCTCTTTTATGTTAAAAACAATAAAAATTATTATTTTTTTAAAAAAAAGTGCGCTGCACACGAATGACTTCAAAATCTGCGCGGATAGCCACCGCGCAGCTGTTGGATCAGAGTGCTTGCAGAACACCACAAAGATTTTGAAGTCAATCGCACGCAGCGCGCTTTTGACAGCCAATCAGGAAGTGCGCCCACAAAGCGGATAACCAGCGAACCGGTAGGAAGCCATCCCTGCCCAGTATATTTGCAGGGTACCAATTGAATAATGTTGGTGTAGCTTTGCATCGTATGAATTATGCTAAGTTATTGTACCTATATATTACATTTTTCAAATTAATAGATGATTCCAGTCACTTCTATAGTTTTATTTTTTTCACTTATTAGAAATGCCCCTCAGATTTTTATGTTATAAGGTTAAAATAGGTTTAATCTGAAATGGTTTGAAAAAAAGTCTAACACAGAATATTTGTGCTGACAGTAAACATGTACCAAGTTATGCTTTCCTTATTTTTTTCTATAATCTATTAACAGATCTGGTTAAACTGTAAGAGTGACTTACTCTATAATGAGATTGGGGCAGGGTAAAAATAATCTTCCTTTTGAGTCATATTTCATTTTGCGCGCGCGCACACACACACACACGCACACACACTTTCATAAAAGGCTAATTTAATACTTAAGGGGTTTTTTTCATTAGAAGTATTGTATTCAAGGCAGACCCAGAGCAAGCCAAATCACTTTTCTTTAATTATTGTATTTATGTCCAAATATTATTTATAATCTAATGAAATTGTGCTTTGTTGGGGGATGAGAAGGAACTATTAGAGATACACACAAATTGGAAACATAGCAAACTAGTTTCATCAGTTACAAGAATACTGATGTAATGCTAGTTTCCCTTTTTTCAAAACCAAGAAATTTAGTAAAGTGAAAGATAAAATGTAATAAACAGCTCAAGGATATTGATTTGTTTTTTTCCTTGACAGGTGAAATCACGGTTACAGCACTAACCACAGCAATTATTGCATTAAAATGTCACAAAATTAGAGGTCAGAATAAGAGATAATTTTCTTCCATATGTCAGATTAAAAGTTGACATTCTTTGACAGCACAGGATCTCTAGCTAAGAAAATTATGACAGCTTAACTCATCTTGCACTTGTACAACAGTAATTGATAATGAACTTTTCCATGACAGCCCTCTCCTGTGGAGAAACATGACAGAACATCTCTGCTACAAAGTCTGCATCCCTGTTTAATATGTAAACAGCAGTTGTATTGGACACTGGATGTTATTTGGGATTGTCTTTACTATTGGTGTACATTATAAATCCAACCAATGCTTTTAGCCTTTTCAGCTCTCATCAGAATACTGGTTCTAAGAATGTTAATTTATAGAATGAGAGGACACATTGAATGTAGATTACAAGGTAGTATTTCAAAGTTTTTTTATACAATTTCTTTATTATTTTCTTTTATTTTAGGCACATTGTCATTTGTATAATGTAGTACTTTCATTATCACTCATGAGCTGTGTGCAAGTTTCCTTTTGGAAATGTGGCAACAGCTCGATGGAGCTATCTTTTGGTTTACTTAAAATGTTTTGGAGGGCTTTAGTTTAATTGTGTGCTACAGTGATGCCATGTTATAATAGTCTGTTGTTTATTTAGGAGATGTTTTTTATATATGATCATGTTATTCTTTTCAATACCTTGGGTTAACTATACTGTAGTGGCTTGAGTAATCAGGTACGTTTTCATAAAATTGTTTGCTGGAAGATGTTGTATAGGCAGTCTGCTTCCTTTTTTTCTGAAGTTCCCTGTTGCTGCAGTGTGTTTGTGCTTCTCTGAACAATGTTCTTATGCAATTCTTCTTGTGGGATATAGGGTTGTTACTTTGGTAACGGAATACTTGATTAGCATGGGTTGGTTTTTTGATAGACTTGTCTTTCTAGTTAGCTGTAATTTCCTCTGCTCATGAGGATATCCAGGAAGGGTAGTCCTGGATGTTGTTGTTGTTGTTTTCTTCTTCTCTTGGGAATGTTGTTTCTTTAATGATGCTGTTGGATGTTTTATGTGTCTTGTATAATTCCTTTTTTATGATTGCAAAAATGTCATCTACAGAGCAGGTCTATACTTTTGGTTCTATATGTAGAAGTGCAGTAGTTTCTAGATACTGCATTATGATCTCTGCTATAAGTCCTGAGCATGGTGAATCCATAGTTTTCCTTTGATTTGTTGTTATATCTATCCATCAAACTGAAAGTAGAAAGTGAGGCAGGAATCATATATACATAGGGAACAAACCCTACATCCACTAGTATTGATGATCATATCTAGTTGGGTAATGAAACATCTGCAAAAAAGCCAACAACCAAGTCCAGAGAACACCAAGGTTCAACCCTGAGCTATGTATATTCTGTTGTATTAGAAATAACTATTTAGAGCAGATATCCCAATTCCTTTAAAGACATTGGATGTATTTGGCATTTTCAAAACATGTCTTTGATGCCCAAAATGATGACTACCATAGGGAATTTGCCAACTCCAGTGACAATGAAAAGCAAATTAATAAGGCTTTTTGCCACTCAGCTTTGTTTTAATGTGTTGTTTGTTTTTCTGGACATGTGAATGTATTTACAAGCAAGGCATTTAGCTGCAGATTCTACACAGAATACAACAAAAGCTTTGAAAATAAATTCTGGAGGATAATGCTTTGCTTTGCTACAAAGACACCCACCTTTCCAATTTGTTTAAAATTTTCCATAATGTAAAATACAAATTCACTGAAGGGAACTTTAATTTACTGCTCTAAAGGAGACCTTTGATTTGAAATTCCATTCTTATAAAATTTTTTCTTACAAGAAAAGTGAGTGGTAGCTTTGCAAGCTTTGCAAACTGCATTTGCAAAAATGATACCTGTCCTTATGATATTTAAATTGTATTGCTATTAGTTTTTCTTCTGAACAAACAGATATGACATGTGTTTTTACAAAATTAATTTAATGTACTGATGTCAATACATCACTAATGTTTTGCTCCTCCATCCCAATATGAAATTAAAATGGCTAAATAGCATTCATTGGCTTGTTGCCCCAAATGTAATTACCTTTGTCAGATGCAACATTGAAAGCAGGCCTTTTCTGTGTATGTTTGCAGGAGCTAGTATTTCAAATGCAATGTTTACTCTATTCACTTCTTGTTTCAAATATTTTCCAAATCTTCATTTACATTTTTAGATGCAGTTGGTTTATGCTTAGTATTGTCTTTAAAAGTTAGTGAAGAATTATATTTGACAATTGATCTTCGTATATTCTTTCTAGACTGCTTTCCTTGTATTCAGTTCTGTATAATATATGAGGTACAATTTCAAATTGTGGTATCCTGCTGATTCAATAGATTTAATGTTTTCCACCTAAATATAGACCTCTGTATATCTAGTGCAGCCTAAGAATTTTCTGGCACTCTGCAGTAGGAAATGAGTGAAAGGAGAAGTGTTGTTAGTGCAGGCTAGAAAGCTAGCTAGTCTAGTGTACCAACCAATCTGATGTATCACAAAGGTTTAATGATCATGTCCTGTTTTTGTTCTTCAGCAGATAACAGGGAGCAATAATTGAGGCAATATGCAACTATCATTAATAATACCACTCATAATTATATAATCTATGTAACCATGTAAAACCATGTAAAACTCCTTTAAAACCACCCAGGTTGTTGGCCATCACTACATCTTGCATACCTCCCATGGAGTAATAAAATGTTTCATTATGATTGTGAGATTGATTTGAATCCATACTGTTATACACACTTTGGTCTGTATATTATCTCCTGACTCATCTAATTCACAGGGTACTATTGTGAGTTTAAAAAGAAATGAAAGTATTATTTATCCACTTAGAACTCTTGGGGGGTATTTACAAAGGTTTGGAAATGTCATATTTTATTTGTTCCCTAATAAAAAAATTCAGCCACACTAGCAATGGAAAGGGTGGGAGAGAGTTACTCAATAAATGAGCAACATTTGACAATTTGTTTTCATAGCCATCTTGAAAGCACATTTTCTGTAGAGTATTTGTTTATTTTGAAGATGTTTGATATTCACTATATTCTGATGATTTTTTTTCCCTACCGTAGCATAAAGCTTTGGCCTGAGTGGATTTTGAGATTTTTTTTCCAGCTGCTTTATTTTTGGTTATTGTATTTTATTTTCTTCCCCTATCTCTTTGTTTGATCTGACAGAAATAACAAATCATCCCCCAGGATCTACCATAGTAAAATATACCCACAGGAAGCATAGTTTTATACTTATTCTTCTCCTTGTTGAAAACTATGCTACTGCAGAAAGTTGACATGATAAGGCTGTCAAGGACCAACAAGATATCTCTTAACAAAATAGATGGAATGCTACCATTTTGTAGCTCTGGGCATTTCCTGAAAAATAAAGGTAGAAAAGGCAAAAATGCTGTATTGTTAGAATATTATAAAATTGTCTGCATTTTTAAAAGTGATTCTTTTTATCAATATTTATATTTTCTGCATCCAAATTTCCTAAGTTAAAGGCCCTATAGAATTGATCATTTAAATCTTTATTGTTGTGTGCATGCCTTTATAAAGAGATAAGTACCTTTCCTCCAAGAATTGTTACTTTAAACACAGCATTTATCATATTTGTGGGTTTTTATTGTTCTATGCTACCCAGTATCACCGTGTGTGAGTTAGGTGGCCATATATATTTCTTTAATAAATAAGTAATAAATAAAATGCATTTTAAGACCATCAGATTTGATGACTCAAGTGAAGGAACATGCATAACATAGTAGAAAGATCTTGTTTGGATCTGTAGTCTTCGTTGCCCATCAGTTTTTTTTAATATTTTATAAATCATATCTGACTGTTGAAACTGTGGTACCTGTAGGAGATCAAAATGGAAAATATAATAGTCAAAGGAATGCAATTGAAGCCCTGACCCTTATTGTCATGTTTACACTGTCCTAATGCTGTACTGAAATGACACAACATAGAAAAAACTATGTCCTTTGACCTGCTCTGCTGAGGGTAGAGCAGAGACAGAGACAAGCTATTCTAGAGGAAGAAAATTAGAGCTGAGAGGACCTGCTTCAGGGCCTCCACAACTTCCACAATCTGGACAAAATATTTGAATCATGCTATCCCAACCACCTTATAGATGGCCGCAGAATTGTCAAGAAGACAATAGAGTACTTTTTATTTATGTATTCAATTTATATTGTGCCTTTTGTTCAAGAGTTCATGGCAGTATAATAATACTCATGCCTCCCTAACAACTCTGTAAGATACATTGGCTGCATCCAGGCTGGAACCTGAGTACTCTTACTCCTATTCCAACACCATAACAATTATACCACCCTATCTTTCATGAAAGAAAAATTAAGTCAATCTGAGTGGTATAGATGTACTGAGTATATGAAAGGACAGAGAGTCCACAGTTCCAGGAAGTATGTTTTTCAATTATATATTCAGAATTCAGAAGCTGGTTATTTATAGTATCTCCAGTTTACAATGAATTGGGGGGGGGGGATCCTCTGAATTTATGTGAGTTGGTATATTTTCCAAGATCAAAGCATTGTCTCTTTACTCAGATTTGTAGGATGCTTCCTTATTTTCATCAGCTTCAACAGTTTAAATCACTAGTTTGTGAATTAATAATCTAATTTTTAGTCATTTTGTGACAGTACATGACAAGAGCAACAACATCAGTGACCCATTTATTCTAGTATAGGCCTCCATTGGATCAGTCTTTCTTCAAAGAAGGAAGAGGGTATTTAATTTGTGAATGGACGTGTTCAGATCAAATACGTTTATTAGAATCATTCTCTTTTGTATGTTGAGTCTCAAATTAATAAGAAACATTGACTAAAGCTGTAAGATAATAACAGCTGGAGTTTACATTGTCCCAAAGGATATTTCATTTCTGTGGAATATAAATTGAGAAGATGGAAAATTTAGCACTGAATTTAAGAGAACAATGACAGAAATTTCATTTTGATTTAGTAGCTTTCTACTATATAGGAAAATGTTTTCCTAATGTGTTTTACAGACTGATGGAACATAAAATTATATTTAAATATTTAATATAGTCTTGTACATATAAAGTAAGGAAATGTAGATATTATATTATTTGATTTACTAAACTTGTCTGTTTTTTATTTGACTCATAAAAACAATGCTTTATATGGTTATGTTTTATTTCTATAATAAGCCAGAATGACAAAAAAAACCTCCATTAAAATACATTTCTCCATGATCAAGTATCATTGCAGGATTTGTCTGATTAATTCCAGCCTCCACCCATCATTTCTACTGTGACCTGTCCCACAGAAAGAATCCTTAGCTGCAATAAATAAAAATACAATACCAAATTTGTTTATCTGCTATATTATTGTTTCTCCATGTAATTTCTCAAGGAAAAGAAAATTAGAACACATGTTAACAATTTGTGAGTGATTTCATCTGTTAATGGGAATGTATGTTTCTACCCTTTGTTATTCATGCAAAAGAAGATGGCATGAGTTTTCATACTCCACTGGAACAAGGTTATAAAAGGATAAACTCTTTGCATCAAATGGCTAGCCTTTTTAAAAGTAACTTTAAAATGTTAATTGGTATTTTAATTTCATAATTAATGTTATATAAATATAACTGTAACATATTGCTTTGTAGTGGAAAAACTATGGCCAGCAGATAATTTTTTGCTTGCTCTGTCATCCAAGTGCCAGATATTAAAAAGTTACTTTATGTTCATCTAGGGACTTTCAAGTAAACTTGGACAAGACTGCCTTTAACAATAGTCTATTATTTCTAAAACTGGACACATGACTTCCCCCCAAAAAGTGATAAATATTCTGTAGTTGCCTTTCAAAGATGCTGTTGTTTTAAGAAGGCAACAGCTTGTTCATGCCTTTGACAGTTCTTGTCTTGTTTAGCCTTCAGGTATGATAATTTTAAAGGGATTGATATGGATTTTCTGTCCTTAGCTTTCTTTAGAACTAGGCAGAGACATTAGAGGAAAAAAATCCTGGAACTATAATCCCAGTGACTAAAAATTTCATTTATATATGTAGTCCATTTATAGAAGGCTTACTTGAAAATCTGATAATTCTCCACTTTCCGATGTGACTTTTTCTTTTTTGAGGCAATTGTCATATGAGAAGCACTTTGCCAAGTTTATAAAAAGTGGGAAGTGATGATGCCAGTATTCTAGAATTGATTTTCTTAAAGACTAAATGAGAAGCCATCATGGAACTTTCTTGAGAAATCAAATCAAAAATAAAGGATTTAAAACAGTTGGAATTAGTAGCTTCTACAAGCTTGGTAGAATTCTGTAAGTCTTCTCTGAGTATGATTAGATCTAAATTCAACTTTGAAAGATGTTTACATACTGTACCTTCTGTAAAAGTAATGCAATCTTAAATATGAGTAAGTGCTGAAGATAAGCACTATTGGCTACTCTGTTATAGACTCTAAAATATTTCATTTTTTTCTTTATTTTAAAAAGACAGCAAACTATAAACTCCATTATAGCCCCTTCCCTTGATCTAACCCATGCATAACCTTCCAATAGCTTTGAATATAATAAATAAATGTAAGTAAAACTAAAACTAACAAGCAAAAACTACCCAAACTTTGAGTGAATATATGGTAATAAAGTTATATCCTCAGAAATAAACATAGTATTGTTTAATGTACAATACAATTCTAATTTTAAAAGCTCATAATTGAGTTCTTTAAATAAAAGTAAAACTAGGCAGCTGTAAGCAATTGCTGTCAAGTTTCACGAGCACTAAAAAGCATTTTTTATCAGGAGAGAAGGAATAGTTTCAAATTCACAGTAAAGGCTTCTACTTTCAATGTACTCAAAACTGCATTTTGTAATTTTAGCATTTAATTTTGAAGAGAATAAGATTTCTTTCAGCCAATGGTCTCTAGGCGCCTTAAATATATAATGAAATCCAATGTTGTTTCTTATACAAATAAAAACTGAAATTAACTGAGCACATGGTGGGTGGGCAAAGGGGAATACGTGAGACCCTTTCACGAGAAACAGTTCCATTAGTAACTCCAGACAAACATGTTGGGAAAACTCTGTGACTTGCCCTAAGGCATACATTCTGATAAGTACACTTTATTTTAAGTTTTCTAGCATGTCTGATGACAAATAAAACTAAGTGGAAAGAAACAGTCATTGTACCTCATTTATTTTTAGCCAGTGTACCAAATGTAATCAAAGACATATTCATTTCACACACAGCCTATATGCATAATGCTGTTTCAGTAGTTTGTATATTTGTATTAACTATAATGATATTCATCCTCCATTCATCTTCACTGTCATAGCTGTGCAGTGAGAGAGACTCAAAAGGACTTTTGATCCTTTTTTACTCTGCTAGGTTAGTCTATTTAATCTGATGCCTTTCAACCAAATTTGGTGACATTAAAGTACAATTGCTTATGAATTACTTTTTAGTGGCTTAGTAAAGGATCTAATGTAAGTAATCTTCTAATCGAGATATCCAGGAAAGAATCATACATAAGATGGCAAGAAAGAAAAGAATTTTTGTAGAAGACTTAAATAGCTTGCAATATTTTTAACCGATGGACTCTGACAGAAATAGATAATTTCTGATCATTGCAGGCCACAGCTAAAAAGAGTAAGCTGGAGCAGTTGGAGCAAGTGTCTAATTGCTAACTGCTGGATAGGCTAAATATCTGTATAAATGATTGAATATGAATACCCCTATTTAAACAGGGACTTCTTGGTATGAATATATGTAACCAGCGATATTATGCAAAGCTAGCTGGGTGACTTGGACCAGTTACTCTCAGCCCTAGGAAGCAGGCAATGGCAAACCACTC
Organism: Boaedon fuliginosus; assembly: GCA_027560395.1. Taxonomy (NCBI): domain Eukaryota; kingdom Metazoa; phylum Chordata; class Lepidosauria; order Squamata; family Lamprophiidae; genus Boaedon; species Boaedon fuliginosus. The sequence continues at coordinate 162,431 of JANHGC010007316.1, forward strand.
CTGAAAAATGTTGCCAAGAAAACTGACTTGTCCAGTGAATGCTTCCTTGAAGGCACAAATAAATATATTGTAGAATAGTAGAAAGAAAATCAAGTGCTACCCTTGGCCTGACCTAAGAAACTGACTGGTCACAATTGTAGTTTGAACAATTTGACCTTTTGTTCCAGCAACCTGCAAATGAAGAATAGAGAGAAAAATAAAGAAAAGAGAAAGAGAAAGTGCTTCCGGAAAGGAAGAATTAGTACTCTACACATTTGATACTAACTCACTGCATCAACAGACATAATGTATTCCATCACTGTTCTGCAGTGTTCTCAGCAGAAAAAGAGTTACTAAGACAGAAAAAATATTTTTCTTTGTTTAACAGTCTTATAAAATAGACAAGAATTCTTGTCTGCTTATTTTAACAACTAAGAACTTATAGCGCTTATTGCTTCTTTAAAAAAAATCTAACTTTATGCATTAATGTCAAATTGAAATCAATAATCTTCAGCTGTAGTCTCTGTTTCTGAAGATTTTAATGCTATTTAACAGCTATAAACACAAATAAAAAAGCAGTATCTCATATCATTAATATGAAACAATAACATTTTCAGGCTGCATATGCTATTTACCCAGTGTGCTGTCAGTCATGTCTGCTCTAAACAGAATACAATCAAATTGAGTTTCTATACGAAAAAGCAGCAAGAATTATTCTGCCTCCTTTGTTGAGTGGAAGAAAAATGTAATAGAAATACAATAAGGAGAACTTAGTTTGTCTTCACTGGCATTTTTTTCCAGATGGCATTACCTTAGATTTAAAGGCATTACCCTGCATATGGTATTTAAATTTGTTGGATTAATGGCTAATGGTTAGCCATTCCTTCAAACCAGGAGTTCCTAATCTTTTTGCCATCACAGCTCCCTTTTATGTAATCTTAATGTACACATTTTCCCTAACAATCCTACATGAACAATGAAAACCATATCTTAAATCTTTGGGAAAGGTGGATTTATTATAACAAGGTAACTAAAACGTTCTTCACACCTGCTCTGGACTCTGTATCTTCTCAAAAGAAGGACACTTTCCAGTTTGGGAAATCCAGCTTTAAACCTTTTATATGGCAGGAAAGTATTAGGGCCATTTCATCCTTGCTGTTATAAAAGTAAATGTCATATAACATATTGTCAAACTCCGTATTCTACATAGATGGAACTATTATCGATTTTCCATTAGTTGGATGTCTATGCAATAGAAGGAAGAGAAGAATCTGGTCATGCTCAGCAGTATGAATTGCAAAGGAAATGGCAACAGCAAGACTTCAAAATAGTTTTATCCGGCTTGGAAAATAGGAAATGGCCTTATGCCAAGTTATACTCTTGGATTGTTTAGTTGGAATTATTTCCTGTAGTGATTGGCAGTAATAATCCTAATTTTCAGTATTACAAAGAAAACTCAAGGACTTCACCTAGGCCTTTTAAATTATGTGTTTGGACAATATTCTTCCTCTAGCATATTAAATGAAACACAGCATGCCACAGTAGTATCTTCAAACACCTAATTAACATAAAAAAGCTCTATTCATGCTTATAAAATTGGAAACAGCAGCAAGTAGTTGTTGTTTTTCTATACTATGAAGGAAATCTTAACTGCCTCAAAAAATAAAAAACTGATCTGCCATTTGGGGTAATAGTTCATGCACCCGAGGAAGTAAGCTCTACACTATGAAAGCTTGTGACAATATACATCTATATCTATAAATGAGAGGTGGGGTGGGGATGTGTGTTTGTATGTGCTCTATACAAACTTTCAGTCTTGCACTAATCTACCTCAAACTAGGCAGATAGAAGTGTAGTAAGATCAGCACTGTCAGGGTCACCAAAGGGTAGGGGGCCTTTTTGCCCCCCTAAAAAGGAGGCAAAGAGGGCACTCTTAATGAACAAGCAGCAACTCTACTGAGCATGTGCAATTTTACCTCTCTCTACTGAGCGTGTGCAGTTTTCAAATTGACTGAGGCACCATATTCAAACTAAGGCGCCATGTTTTATACATATAAATTCCAGATTTGCCCCAGTAGCAATGGCCCAAGACACATGGAGCAGCCCACCCCAAGTAAGGTTGCCTATGATGGGGGGGCACCAGGGGCCTCAGAAGGCCCACAAACGGCTGCGGCCCAGTGTCCCTGTCAAGCCATGGCTGCCTTTCCTCAGAGCTGGCCTGCCCTTGGCCTAGATCCCAGCCTGCCCTCAGCCCAGAGACAGCCTTGCCAGAGCAGAGATGTGGGAGCAGTGCCGGGGGTTTCAGAAGGCCCGCAAACTCTGTGGCACAAATATACTTCTTTAAAAAAAAATCGAGCAAGGCTGGGTAATCAGCTAGTTTATTATAATTTAAAACTGCCAGAAGAGGCTTCTGTTGTGACAGAAAGTTCCTGTGTGTGTGGTGAAATTTTGCTGAAGCATGGTGATGTTTAATTGTAATGATTACAAGATTATGATAGTTTTATCCATTTGTTTCATGATTACTAGAGTATACTGTTATTAGAGTATTATTTTAGACATCAAATGGGATAAAAAAACCCATTCACTAAATATCACATGCACCCTCCGGGAAACCATCAATTTTTGGCATTTGTTTGTGGTCTAGTTTTTCGGACTGGAGTGGTCATCTATCAAATATGTTGATAGTATAATGGATCCTATACTAAGAAGGGAGAGTGGACTAAATTATCTTTATAATCCTTTCCAACTTTCTTGATATATTAGGCGTAGCTTTAACTTGTAAGTTTAAGGTTATTTATTGATGATTTAAGATAACAACTTTAATGTTTTATTGTGTGAATACCATACATTTAGTAAAAACTGGCCATCCAAGAGACTTATTGATTTCTGGTGTGGTTCCCTTAACTTTTAAACATATATGAGTGAAAAATTAATGTATTAATTTGACGTATTTGGATTTCAAAATAGACACTAAATTTGCATAACAATGTCAGACTTCACATACTAATTTTGAGAGATTTTCTATATCTTGGCTATACATTTTAAGGCTAAAAAACCTTGATTACTTATTTTGTTTCCTACTCTAGCCCCAGATTTTTTTTGGGGGGGGAGGGGGTTGATATTATCATCATAGCTAGTTGGACACAGACAGAGATTTAGACTGGATTTGGCATTTCTGTCCTTCCCAAGTACCTGGGATAGGCATTAGTTTTATTATTAAAATCATGAGCTTATTGCTGCAATGGTTGGATGTGTTTGAAATTTAATCTGAGCAAAAGTGTTTGTGTATTGTTTCTCTCTTTTTCCCTCATATTCACTTATCTTTTCCATTCACCATTTTCTTCTCTTCCCAATGCAGTTATTTCTTCCTCGTACCACATTTCCTTCCTAGGGTTTTGTTTTTGTTATTGTTTGCTTGGTTGTCATTTTTTGTTTTTTGCTATTCCTGTTGGAAGAAGGGAAAGGAACATATGCTTGTATTTATGTATTTCAGTGTGACGGTAGTTTGTATATTCAAATGGGTATATGCAGCTGGAGTCACTTAATTTTCTAATGAAATGCCTTGGGTTTTTGTCCCGGCATTGTCCTTTTCTTGAAATATGCCTTCTAATAGTATATACTACAAACAGACACACACACCTATACAAATATATTTATGTGCTTCCCCACACAAATGTTTCACTTATTTGTTGGAAGAATATGTAGAATTGTTTGCAGCTGGAGCAGCCAACCATTGCTTGGGGGTGGACGGGGGTTGTTATGCATTGCACAAGATTTTGTATGTATGTTGCATGTATTATTCTGTATTAGAACAAAAAGAATACTGTTCTGTTCTCCTGAACACTCCAGAGACTCAGACATACCTATTTCAGAAATAATGTACTTAGAATGAGCCCCAAATAGCATAGGGAGAAAAAACAAAAAGCATAAGATGAAGGGGGACATCAGCATAGTTTATTTTCGGAGTATCAGGAATATTTATTTATTAGAGCATTTCCTGCTATCTGTTTTTAAATAACACTGCCTGTACAATTTGACGGATGTCTGTTTAGAAAGCATTGGATTTAATGAGCTTACAGAATGGTAAGTGGACATGGGATTGCAGTATTAGATTCAATTATCATCTAGTGAATGTGATTTGTGGAGATTTTCTTGAAAGCTTTGGATAGGGTTCACTGATATTTTGTACCAAGTATTCACTAGGTTTTCCAAATGACAGGGGGAAAAAGAGATAAATATTTGTATCATGTGGAAAATTACCTAGTATATAACCTATTGTGCTATATATTAAGGCATGTCTATATAACATTTTTATATGCATAACTAAGATTTGAGTGGGATTCTGACAGAGGATGGGGTCAAATGGTTAAAAATAATAATAACACGTGTTACGACAATGTACAAACACACTGTCCTTTCTGCAGCCATTGCCCTTGCTTTTGTGTTTAATTTTTTTCCTCAGGCTCTTTTAATTGCATGTAATATTCTTAGCTTGGAACCTATTGAGTAAACTGATGAATTTCAAACTACTGGAAATAGGGGTGTATTTTTCCTGGTTAGTCTAATTTCCTAGTGGCATTGTTCTTTGGAAACAAATAACCATTAGTCATTTATGCCATAGTAATATCCTGTTCATTTCACTGTGCTCTATGTTTTACTATATTTTAAGAAAAGGTTGAATATAACCAGGTTTTGTGTAGATTTTATAAGAAGATCAGGATAGAGGATAGTAAACACAACTCAACACTGCTGTTGCTAGCACATCTGTTCAGAAATCTGCTGCCTTAGAAGTCATGAGGGAATTTCCTCTACAGATTTTGTAAAATCATTTCATTATAAACAGTCAAAACTGAAAGTATTTTCCATATCATAACTCTTTAAGGCAGTGTCTCTCAACCGACGTTGGCTGGGGAATTCTGGGGGTTGAAGTCCAGACGTTTTAAAGTTGTTAAGATTGAGAAACACTATTTTAAGGAATGATGGTATCCATTCTATAATACTGGATGGGATACTGTATGGCAGAAGGTGAGCAATAATTCCTGTCCTCTTTAAAACTGGAAATTTGCATTGCTAGCACTTCATTAATTGCTTCACACATTAGGTCTTTTTCCGACAACATGTCTTCAGCACCAGCACCGAGTCAACTTGTAACTTTCAAATGTGCCAGGTTTGGCTGCTGGTTAGGTTTTTTTTTTTTAATGTTACTGTTAGTATGATTTTTGATCTGCAGAAAAAAGTAAGGGGAATTGTTGGGAGAGATAATACTGGAAAAAAATCAAATTATTGATAATACAGTATGTATAACATCATGATTAATGATTAAGTGAGCAATGAAATAGCACGTTAATCTGAAGAAGATGACTGAAAATGGCATTAAAATACAATAAAAATTGTATATTTGGGCTAATTACTTTATCTACAAGTATATAAACAATTAGCAGTTTAATTATCTCTATTGTGCCTAGATGGAAATTATATTTTTTTTAGATTTCGATTCTCCACAAATTATATTTCTCTTTTTCTAATTCAAGATCCCAGATGCTTACTTTATTAGAGACCCTCATACTTTCCTCCTTACAAAGGACTTCATTAAGGTATATGTTGTGTTTAGTGCAGAGAATTCTCACAAGATCTTAAGCTGCATGTCCTCACAGGTTAACTTTTTCACATGCATTTGCAGCTACTTGAAATAGCAACGATTAGTGGAGTAACTGAAGCATGCTTGAAAGAACCAACACTTGTCTACAAAATACTAACACTTGGATGAGTCTGCAGCCTGGGAGAAGAGCACCCAGTGAATTTTCTGGACTTTTTTTCATGGCTGACTTGGGATATGCTTGTATTGTCAAGGAGTGTGTTGACCTATATTTTTGATGCACATTGATTATGACAAGCACTCTGCTTTCCCTGCAGGCCATGGAGGCACAGATACAGAACTTTGGACAGACGCCATCTCAGTTGCTTATCGAGCCACATCCTCCTCGGAGCTCTGCTATGCACCTGGTGAGATAAAATTGCTTGTTAGGGATTTATTTCCTCTCAATCCAAGAATCCTTTATTGGTCATAAATGCCCATTTAAGTAACACTATCTCTTTATGTGTTCTGACTTCCCTAGAAACTCAGATTTTCTGTGTTTCTGTTGCACAAAATAGTATGCTGAAAGAGAGGCAGAACTAGATTAAATTACTAAGTGATTTATCAAATATTTGATTCTTTAAATCAGTTTCTACTATAGTACATATTCTTATGATTAATAATATGTTCTGAAATTTAAAAAGCCTACGTTGTTATGGTGGATTATTGCAGAGATCATGGCTGAAGAAATCATTTATGTGATCCATGATTGGTGGCTTGGTATCCAAAATGAGGAATTATAGTTAATCTCCTGCTATCTCTTCAGAGTGGAGATACTGAATACTTGTTTAAACTCTAATTAGAAATTAGAACATAATTTCTAATTCACTTTTCTGTATTTATTTCATAGGAATATAAAATATATGTATGGTTCAACCAAATTGGAAGGGATTATACTGTATTTCTTTCCTCTTTTTTATTCCTATTTTAAACTCTAAATTTTGAGGATTGTTTATAAAGATTTTAATGAAAGTTCAGAACATTTTTAAATGGTTCTACTTCAGCTGCCATTAAATATCAAGGGCACAATTGTTTAGATAACATTTTTCTTCCAATTGATTACCGTATTTTTCGGAGTATAAGACGCACCTATTTCCTCTCTAAAAGAGGGTGAAAATCTGGGTGTGTTTTATACTCCGAATGTTGAGTATAGGAGGCCGAAAATCTGAGCTATGGAGGCCTCAGGAGGCCAAAAACCGGGCCGTTTTCGCTTGTTTTTTTTTTCCTCCTGGGGCTGCATGCCCTGGGAATTCACTCCCCCTCCCCCAGAAGAAATCTAGAGGCCAAAAACAGCTCGTTTTTTGGCAAAAATGGGCATGTTTGTTCGTTTTTTTTGCTTCTGGGGGCGTGGGGGAGTGAATAGCAGGGCATACAGATGCCCCAGGAAGCAAAAAAAAACAAGCGAAAATGCCCCATTTTTGGTTAAAAACAGCTCATTCTTGCCTCAAAATGTCCCATTTCCCCCCCTTTTTTTGCCTCCTGGGGCATCTGCATGCCCTGCTGTTCACTCCTCCCCACACCCAGAGGCAAAAAAAAAAGATGAAAATGGCCATTTTTGGCCAAAAAACAAGCCGTTTTTGGCCTCTAGAATGCTTCTGGTGGGGGAGTGAGTTCCCAGGGTATGCAGATGCCCCAGGAGGCCAAAAACAGGCCCGTTTTTCATGTCCCCAACCTCCAGAAGATAGACAGAAAGAGAGAGAGAGAGAGAGACACAGAGAGAGAAAAAGAGTGAGTGATAGACAGAAAGAGACAGAGAGGAAGAGAGAGAGAGCATGGCACAAATGAGAGCATGAATGAAAGCAAGTGAATCACTAAGATTTTGTTTTGTTTTGGTCCCCAAAAACTAATGTGCGTCTTATACTCTGAAAAATACGGTATATTTTCATTTGTTACATTTATATCCCTCTTTTTCCCCAGAAGCAAAAGGCAATGTAGGTAGCAATCATTCCTCCCATTATAATCTCAAATCAACAGTCCGCTAAAACAGGTTGCATTGGACAGTTCAAATTCGCCCTGTGAGTTTCTATAGCTGCAGATAGATGTGAACCTGGGTCCCCATTCATAGTCCAATAGTAGCAAACTAGTCACTTTACTTCTGTTCAAAGTTATGATAGATTCTCCCAAAAGTATTTAAGACTGTTTCTGAAATTCTAATAGTTGGCATGCATACACCCTTGTGGTCATGTGGCCACATTTTGAGTGGTCAGTAACTGGCCTGCATTTATGGCTGTTTACAGTGTCCCATTGTCATGGAACTGCAATTTATAACATTTTTGGCAAAAATTAAGCGTTTGCTTTGTTTCCCAGCAAAAAACACCCATTGTGAACAATGGTTTCACTTAACAATCATGGAATTTGTTTAATGGCTGCTACATTTATTTTATGACTCGGTGTTTGTTTAATGACTGCCACAAAAATGGTCATAAAATTAGGCTAGGTCACATAAATGACTTATGACTGTAATTGTGGGCTCAATTATGGTCAAAAGTTGAGGACTATCTGTATTCTTTAAAAATATGGGAAAGAAAATGCTTAAAGCCTTAAGGGGCAGCAAAATCATAGCAAGTAAATATAATCTCATAACACTTCTAGAATATTCTTGAAATTATTTTAATCTGTAATCTGTATACCTTTACCTAAGAAGTACATGGGGGGCAGGACCCTTGCTATTTTAATTTACTGTTTTTGCAAAAGAGAAATCATCCTACATCATTTTTAAGGATATTGGAAGGATTGGAATGGATTGGAAGTAAATAACCGTTTAAACTTATTAAATCCATTGACAATTACACTCACATGTGATAACAAATGTAGCATATGTAGCAGTTTAGTTTTCCTCTTTTACCAAAATGATAAAGAGAAATTTAAAGCCATCCAATTACAAGTGTGTATGTGAAGAAAACAATTTGACTTAAAATATGGATAATTGAAATAGAAAATTTGGATAAATAATTGAAATAGGCTTGGTTGCTATAATAGATTGCCATTATCAAAAGAGAGCTAGATAAGTTTCTATGGAATTTTCAGCATCTTGTCACTCCACTGATTATTTGATATGCTAGAGCAGTGTTTCTCAAACTTTGTTGGTTCACCACCCCCTTTTAGAAAAAATTGAATGCTTAACAACCCCCTGCCAAGCCCCACCACGGTATGGGGTGAGTTGCCCAAGCCCCTTCCCCAGGATAGGGGGTGAGCAGCCCAAGCCCTGCCCCTGGAATGCCCTGCCCGCTGAATCCTCTGCTGCCCACCAGTTGGATCTTGGCGCCCCTTAATTTCACATGGAGTTTCCAACACCCCCTTGGACTGCTCCAACGCCCACTAGGGGGCGGTACCACCCAATTGTAGAACCACTGTGCTAGAGCAATTTAGTAGCTTGGAATTTGGGTTCAGAACATTGTTCCATTGACACAGAACATCAATGGAATCTTTATATTCCTCCTATGATGAACATGCTTTGATGTAACACAGAGTGCCTTGCTATTCAGTGTTTGTGAAATTGCTGGTGATGATCATCTGGATATGTAGGACCACAATCTCATCATCATTCTGATTACATTGAGTACTTTGTATCCAATTGAATCAGACAGTGTGATTGAAGTATTTGAGGTCTCGATGTAGTGATACTACTTTTACTTGCAGAAGTGGCAACTTAGTCCAAATTTTTCAAAGCTGAGGAATAAAATATTCAAAATCTTCAGAGTCCACTTTAATGAATCCACTAATAATAGGGTGTGCAGATTCCTAGGTTCTGTTCCTTACCCCTGCTTCTTTCATTAACATTTCTGATTGAGTTCTTTGTTATTCCAGTTTCCTTTACTGTGTTTGACACAGGGATTGACATTTAGCTTATGAAGTCCTATGACTTCTCCCCGTGTCTTCCAATCAGTTGGAATCTCCCAGTTTATAATTCTTCTAATAGATTTGGTTCATAGTATTGTGGCCAGTAATAAGACCTTTTCAGTTATGGTATTTCCTTTATGGTGTCTCCTTCTTTAGGGAAGTCACGTGCTCTGTGCTGTCTTCTACTAGACAACTACTGAAGATATGCCTGTTCACTCAAGCATTATAACATGACAAGCGCTGCATGACTAGATTGCTTTTTAGGATACAGTACACTTCCTCATTCTGTTCCACATCACTAAAAATCACCAGGATAATATTAGATAACAGTAATACATTTTATTAAGGAGAGTGTATTCCATGGTTTTGCCATTTTCAGCTTAGCTCAGTATTTCTTCTTACTGTTAATGCCATTACATTTAATTATTAGCTTTTATACAGCTCCTAACTCAATTCAGTTTGTTTCTTGAGCTTGTGTATTGTATAAGCCTAATGAATGACTAAACTACTGCTTCTGTTTGACATCCTTACTATATAAACAACTCTAAGCATTTTAGTGAAATTTTCTATTTGTTAATTTTGACTGTATCATCACATGTCCTGTAATGATAAACTAATGGACATTTGCCATGACTTTTCCATATTTGCCTTACTATAATTCACCAGTAACCACTTCTCTAATTTTGCTGTCTTGTATTTATAGTGGTAGCTATATAAATAACATTTTTCCCCTGGATGTGTAAGTACTTCCTGACTCTCTTAACCTTATTTTCCCTTCAGACCTTCTCACTAATTGTGTTATTCTTTCTGTTTTCTTCTGTTCTCTTTTCCTTTCTACTCAACAGTGTTTCCTTCCACAGAGCCCACTTATGTTTAAAGATCAGATGCAGCAAGATGTTATAATGGTACTCAAATTTCCATCAAATTCTCCTGTCACTCACGTGGCAGCCAATACACTCCCACACCTTACAATTCCTGCAGTGGTAACTGTGACTTGCAGCCGGCTTTTTGCAGTGAATAGATGGCACAATACAGTAGGTATGTGTTTCAAGATGGATTTTCTGATGAGTTTATTTAGTTTGGGTTGGGCTTGTATTGAGCTTCATTACCCAAATAAATGAAAATATTTATTTTCAAAAGAAGGTTTGTAAATAACTCAAAAAGATGTTTAAAAATGTTTCCTATAATTGAATCCACCTCTGAAAGTATCATTGGAGAAATTAAATGCCACCTCAAAACACTCATACATACAACCACATATACACAAACATACACACACATCTAAATAATCTGCCTGCTATTCTTTTGAATGCTTGTTTATATCCTCCCAATTTAAGTATAAATTATTCCACTAGATTGCATGTGGATAATAGTGCATTGCTAGAGCCAAGCTAGTTATATATTCACTAGTTTTGCTTTTTTTAAAAGTCATTAAAGAATACTGCAGAGGGGAGAGACAGATTTTTTTTTAAGACCAAGAGAAAAGTATGGATGAAAACAGCTGAACTCTAGCTTTGTCAGTATTGCTTTAGCCATTTTGCTTTCCTACCTGGTGCATTCCCTGTGTGTTGAATCATAGCAAGAGGAAACCATTGGAATTTATTGGAGTGGTGGGAAGATTCAGCTGCAATCACCTACACTCCTTCCTGATATCTACGTATTAGATATACACATATTCTATTTAATGCACTTCATTCAGACACAAATGAAAACTTATAGGAAACAAATCATAATAAACAAATTTAGAAAAGGATAGATTGAAAACACAGATTTAGGAATAGAGAAATAATATGTAGAAAACTAGTTAAAGAGAGGTGCAGCAAAATGGGGAAGGAATCCAAACTTCTACATCATGGCCGCCTCGAGTTCCCCTTTTGGGTGAAGAGAGGCGGGGTATAAATCTAATAAATTATTATTAATTATCATTTATCTGAAACAAATGCCCTCATATGGGTCTTACTTTGGGACTACCATATATCCCTTTGCTATCCTGTTATAAATTTATATTAAACAGTAATTCTGATAAGTGAAAGCAAAAGGTTTACTACAAAAAGGTTCAAATATCATCTCTTGAGCCAAGCCAAGTTGATAGTAACATCAGCCCACTTTTCTTTAATCAGAACATGCCTGGGTTATAGGCCCCAGGAGTTGTTTTTCATTAGGTTTTGAAGATTTGCTCTTTTTTAGAGGTCTAGATAAATATAAAACCACTACTATACAATATCAGAACCTTTTCCAGCATAATTATTCATTCATTCGCCCTTTCATACATACAGAGAGAGAATGAGAGAGCACAGAGTTTTTCAATATAGGAAAAATATACAAAACTAACAACTAGTAGTTATCACTTTAATGTTTCCCCCATCTTCTTTGTGCCATTTAATTCCAAAATCAATCTGATAGTTTCTTCTTTCAGAAAAAGTTCATACAATCTTACCAAAAAAAACCCCTCTTTGTCATTTTGTAATGTGGAAAGCAAGAAGGAGGAAAATATTAGGAATCCCATAGTACAAATCTAATTTTGTATAGCCGTTATTGACATTTCTTTTCTGTTCCTTAGGCCTCAGGGGAGCTCCAGGGTATTCTCTAGATCAAGCTCATCACCTTCCTATTGAAATGGATCCATTGATTGGTATGTTATGTTGGATGGAAAATAAATAAGAAATAATTAGTTTCAACAATAATGTAGTATATAGTATTTTCATGAATTAGAAGAATTCAAAATAGAGGAGAGGAAAAATAGTTACAGCTCACTAATTTTACACTATGAAATACACATTATGTTAGGGAGAAATTGCTTGCAAAGTAGTAGTTGTTAGTTGCGAAGTCATGTCCAACCCATCGCAACCCCATGGGCAACGTTTTAGAAAAACTTTGGCTCTTATTTGAGACTTAAAAGATTGAATTGAAGGTATAGTAAGTCTACTGTGATTCCAGAATTAGCATGTTCACTCACATGTGAAGTTTATTTTCATGATATAAAGTTTCCGAAATAATTTGTTTTTTTCTTATTCTGCACAGCCAATAACTCTGGTGTGAATAAACGGCAGATCACAGACCTTGTGGATCAAAGCATTCAAATCAATGCTCATTGTTTCGTGGTCACAGCAGATAATCGCTACATTCTTATCTGTGGTTTCTGGGACAAGAGCTTTCGAGTTTATTCAACAGAAACAGGTGGAATTTTCACATGGAATTTTATTCATTTTCCTATATCATTCACAGAATGTCAAAATAGAAAAATATTTTTCCATTGAATAAAGTAATATAGAAAATGCTTCTTTTTTCACATCAGAGAAGAAATTGAAATAAGGATGCTACAAAACTGCTACAAATCCCAAAAGCTAATTTAAAAACAGTGTTTGAAATCTGTTTCAAATTTTGGAGACTTTTGCCCTCAACTATCATCTGGTCTAAGTATAAATTTGCAACCACATTTTAGGCACTTCAGATATTTTGCAATATTTTTTGAGAGAATACTCATTTAGGATGTTCTGCTGAGAATGAAGTTAAATGCTTTCCCCCTTTAGGATAGAGATGAATCTGTTATTTACCAATAGCAGATTCCTTTACGACTTAACCCCCCCCCCCAATTATTTAAATTTTCAATGAATTTTAAACTATTCAGAATTCGAGTGGCAGCAGCTGCAATGAGAATTCTCAGACCTACAATCCAGCAGCTGCCTTGGATGTGATGGTTTTGTGACAGGAGGTGATCAGGAGGGTAAAAATTGTAACTCCAATCATACAACAAATATTTTGCATAGAGAAGGTCACAGGTTTTGTTCCTAGCATTTCCAGTGAAGAATGATCACTTGTGGGTGAAAGGCAAGATATCTGTTTTAGACTCTGGAGAGCCATTACCATTCAAGAGTGGACAGTTTTCTATGTTTGTCTGATGAACAACAAGTCAATGTTATATCACGTTGACACCTGGGAATGCAGAAACCTCTTTTTAGGATACAGAATAAGAGCTCTGGAGGGAACAGCTTTTTTTTACATTTATACATGTTAAAGCTGCAGAGCATTTAGTGCAAATTACCAGGCATCTATTGGCTGAAATGCTATATCATATGTCAAAAAGCAGTAATCACACATCTGCATGGAGATTAGATCCAAAGAAAGAAAATGTTATGCTTTTGTCTAATCTAATGCTTGATACAGCCTGCATACATGCTCATACTGAATACCTTATTGCCTGCTGTCTGAAGACAATCACAATACTTGTTTTGTAGCCCATTGCGGAAAATGTCTTTTATTTGTGCTTTGTTTTTAAATTTGTTTGGTAGCTGCAATTTGTATTCATCATGCACTGCAGCACAGGAAAAAAGATCAGTCAAGCAACCTCTCTTTGTTGTAGGCAAACTAACACAGATTGTATTTGGCCATTGGGATGTAGTCACTTGTCTTGCCAGATCAGAGTCTTATATTGGTGGGGACTGCTACATTGTCTCTGGCTCTCGGGATGCTACTTTGCTGTTGTGGTATTGGAGTGGCCGACATCATATCATTGGTGACAATCCAAACAGCAGTAAGTTATTATCATTTTTTATCTATTTATGTAACATTTCTTATATATTTTCAGTTCTGTTTGTATAGAATTGTATAGCCATCTTCTCTATCTTCTCCCTCATGGGCCCCCATTCCACTTTTTCTCCAGGAAAGCCTTTGGAGACAAATTATCATTGATGGGTTTCATAATTTACTGAAAAAATGTTTTTTTATCAAAGTTACAGAGAGTAATATTGTTAGAATATCTACAATTATTTACTGGAGCTTATTTTAGAAGGAAAATGAAAACGAGAGGTATAGGGTAGATTAAATCCAATTAGCAAACATCTTTAAAATGAATTTCTAGGAAGATGTGGATGATATTTTTCAGAAAAGGATTAGGTTCACAAAAGCTGTCATCTGGAGATGTAGATAAGATATTTTATATTACAGAACATAAGGAGATAAGGAACTCAAGAGAAAGATGTCAGGTTATGGTAATTATGTGGGCTAGGTGTTTGACTTTCTAATGATCCTTTAAGCTGAAAGATAGTTAATTATCAATTTCAGCTTCAGTGCATCCAATTATCAAAAGGAACTTCAGTTGTTTCAGAAAATCATATAGAGCAGGATCTCTTTTATTTTTTTCATCAGCACCACTAATAATACATCTGATATGCTACATTCATATGCATATACACATGCTTGCACTCACTTCAGCACTCTCTGGTGTTACTTATTAATAAGGTGACTAAGTAAGCTGAAAAGCATTAGTGATGTGGCCTTTACTAGTTCGCATACCTAAATATACATCTATAAGTGTTTTAATATACTCTTAAGAACCTTCTAATATTGCCTCATACTGTATTGGTACATTGATCTATCTAATCTATTTTTAATGCTTCCAAATGCATGGTAGAAAAAGGATAATTTTTAAAGTGATAATTAACAAATTAAACATTCTGAATTAATTACTGTATCTGAAGGGAGCTGAAGTTACACATGGGTCCAATCAGAATTAGCTGCTACACTACTTAAAAATATCTTATAAGTTAAGCTCTAGACCAAGGATGTCAAACTGGTGGGTTGCAGGCTGGATGCATCATGTGCAGGCCATGCCCACCCTGGCTCCACAAAGGCAAAAAACTGCATGATACATCACATGATGTGATCAAGTTTGACACCCGTGCTCTGGACTAACAAATGTGATGTTCAAATCTTCACTAGAATTCCTGCATTAGTCTTTTCAATTAGTATACAGGACTGCAGCCTTTACATTGTTCAAACAGAAAACGTGCTAGATTTATAGTTGGAGAAAGTTATTTAATTAAACTTTAACTTCCTTTTTTTTAACTTGAATAATCCTGCTTTGGTTATACATAGGTTTACATAGTTGAATTAATATTTGCTAAAAAAAATTATTTGTATGTTAGGTTGCTTAAGTTCTTTTTCTTTTTTCTAATTAGACTGGTTAGAAAACCAGAGGTGGGGAGGAAGGGAGGTTGTTTTTACTGAAATGGATACAAGGAAACTAGATTCAGAAGTGATAAAAATTAATTTGTGCACCTTAATTGGAACCAGCTCACTGAAAAAAAAAGGAGGCAAATGGAGCCAACAGCTAGTGTTAAGAGATGATTGAATTTTTTGTCATGTAGGTATAGTGGACTTGGCTGCTTATCCTCCTGAGTCTATCTGTGCAATATATTGCATTCAGCCTTTGACTGGTTTCTTTAAAACAATCAATGCTATTCCTGTCGTGTCCCCTGGGCCTGAAATTTCATTGATCTTGGGACTTGACATTTCTCATTATATAGCAGCAAGTTGCCAGAGGTGTGAGTTGCTTTTCCTGGCCATGTTTGCATTGAGCACTGTATGAACACATTGTGCCAACTAGCCCAAACCTCAGTTTGTGGACCAATTATAGTAAATAGCCCTTAAAGGCACTAAAGTACATTTTGTCTCACTTGACACATGTTACATATACTTAAAGAAAATGTTCAATATCCATTGCATGAGTATGATAAACTGTCTGTACATTAAAACATACTAAATGTCTCTATAAAGAATTCCAGGGAGAAAGTATCACGGATTTTATGAATAATACTAATGAAGGCATTTTTACTTATTTGTATGTAAATGTTTCAGATTTAAAAGGCTTCCTAAATCAATTAGGAGGAAATAATTAGTTTTAAACCATGAATAGTATGTGTACATATTATTTCTTTAAATGGTTAATTATAAAACCTTCTAGAGAAGAGCTGGGTTTTGAATATGGGCTTTGAGTATAAAATCCTTTCTTTCACATTAAAATTGTGTTGGCCAAAAAGAGATAGTTGATTGTTTAGATGTCAGCTTTTTTCAGTAAGCATGCAGAATTGTATTTCCCAAAATCTAGAGCAGAGGTGTCAAATTGGCAGCTCTTAGGCTGGATGCATCATGTGCAGGCCATGTCCACCCCACCTCCGTGAATGGGAAAACTTCATGAAACATCACGTGACAGCAACATGACACTGCAAGTTGGACAGTGATCTAGATATATCTAGTGGAAAAATATTGCAGTTATAGCTGTTAACATCTGCATTTGTTATCAAGCTTCTCATCAACTTTCACATAGATATATCCATTTTATCTGATGTATGTATCAGTTGTACCTCTTGTTTCTGCCTACAGATATAAATATTGGGTGCAATTTGGCAATTTGACTGTATTACATAGTTATATCCAATCTCTCCTTGGAGCTTATATAAAATATATGATTCTAATCTTCACTCAATAGTATGGGGAGGAACAAGTGCTCTGGATATAGACATATGAGCCTATAGCTCCTAGAAAGCACAGGGATTTAAGAAACTTTATAAAGATATTAAGAAATTATCAGAACCCAAGCAGGTGTAAACTTAGTTGAAACAGTGGTTTATAGCAGCCAAAGACTTCATGGTTATAACCAGAAATAAAAAAGTATTCCAACACTACTTGGTAGGTATTATTTCAAAAAAAAATCGTCCAGGTTATGTATGTCTCCTGACTGACATGAGCAACAGCATGTTATCTTAGAAATTACACTTTAATAGAGATCCAGCTTGAATAAAATAGCAGGAGCATGTTGGTAAAACTGAGTTTTGTTTGCCCTTTATATATTTGTGAACCCAAAAGAAAGAAGAAAAATGTAATAGTTCTCAGTTAAAGTAGTGTGATCTTATGGAGCAGAGTTAATAAATACATGCAGATTGTGCAGGCTTAATTATGAATGAAAAGACTAAAGCAGGGCTGTCAAACTCCTGGCCCATGGGCCAGATGCTTCGTATGCTGACCGCACCCATGCCCAATTTAGCGAAGGGGAAAAAGTCCCTATATGTCACATGATGCTGCCATGACAACATGAGTGACACCCCTGGTCTAAAATGACACCAGAAAGTAAGACCTAGTGTCATCTAGATTGTTTTGGGTATATATACAACTGTGAATTTATTATTTGCATGATATTCCCCAATTAATGGTGTTAATGAAAGAATCAGGAATCGGAAATTCCTAGAGTCTTGGAGATGGGCAGTATAAGAATAGAACAAACAGATAAGAAATAAAGTGTGTAACAGTCTGCATAAAACCTGGATTGGGGAATGGGTGAATTATTTTGTAGGGCAAAAGTACAAACAAGATTAGACTCTTTGGAGACTCAAGAATGATTGAGAATGTAGATGAATGTAGATGAAAAATTAATAGACTCTATGCCTTTTAAGATGCTTTGTCCAGTATTTAGGATACACTTATCAATTTAAGTCCTGCTGGAAGTGTGAAGTCCATCAATGTTCTTTCGTTGGCTTAGTTAGTATCTTTGTTATAAAGAAAAATGAGTAATGCAAAATAACATTTCTAGGAAGCAACTCTTCGGGATTTGATATTCAGGATATTTTATTGAAGGGTCACAAATGTAGAATGCAATTTGTATTAAGTACTATCATATTGTTTTGAAGTACTGGTAGTAATTCAGCTACATTTGTCCATCGCTGGCTTTTGTGAAATGTTACATGTGATATTTTGTCTATTTCTCTATGGTGTCAACTTGTACTCCCTATATGACCTGAAACCATTGTGATCTATTACTACATACATTTATTACTACACTGAGATAGCACATTCTTGTACATTTTACAATTTTGCCCTAAAGTATTCAACTACACAAATAAAGAAGTACAATGTTGGGAAAATTACTGTGAGTTCAAACTGATAGTGTTTCAATTCACGGGTCAAGCTTCACCTGCATATCCTTTAGTATCTTAACCTTTAATCTTTCACTGCATCTATCAGTAATGTCATTAGGGTGAGAGAATTTTGTTAGCTTTTGAATGATTGCTACAGTCCATAATGTTCCATTTTTTTTGCTGTGAAATGTGGTATGTGAAATTCTCTTTCCCATTTAGCAGGTTGCTGTAATAATATGCTGATTAAACTGTTATTTTTTTTCATTTGCTGCAAAGAGTGAAGTGATGATATTTATTGTTACCATCAAGCCTCAGCTGATTTTGTATTACAGTTAGGACATGCCTAACAATCTGCTTTCAGAGGCAATACCAAATAAAGAATAACAGTACAGATTCACTTTAATTATAGTTTAACCTGCAATTGAGTGTATTAAAATTGATACTTCAGAATTATTTGTAATGTAGATAATAGTTCCTTTTCTCCTTCTTCAATTTCTTGTCAACTCTCATGAAAAACTCTTGAGGTTTTTCCAAAAATAAGTCAGGTATTAACACTTGAGAATAGCAATTTCAAAATGAGAATATTATAAAATAAGTTCAAGCCCTCTGCCAGCTACAGTTTTGCATCCTCCAGAAATTTAGCCAAACCCCTTCACCTCCTGATAGAGCACTTTGTGCTGGAAAAGTTGCCAACTTTTAATCTAATGTTTAATTCTGTGTAGAATGTAACATGTTTTTAAAACTGCTGTCATATATTGCAACAGGCACTTATGAAAGAATACAAAAATCATTTAGACAATTAAATAATTTGTTTATATAGTTTGTATTTCATACCTTTGCCTCCTACATTCCTTCAGTACAGACAAATTTACAAAATATTAAGTATAAATAAATAATCTATTGATATCTAAACATCCCACCCAGAAGCACAGAAAGATATATCACCGAGTTCTTCCCAGCTCTTTCTCTGTTTACTTTTCATAATATAATGCACCTGTTACTGATGTAAACATCTTTCAAGGCAGAGAAACTACCTCTAATATTATTCAGCTTTTCTATTTCAATCCAAACATGTATATCCCAAATTTTATAGGTAGTCTGCCCTCCCCAACCAGATGTCTCCCAGATGCATCGCCACGATGGCTGGCTATTTCCTAGCCAGCATATGCACTGAAATCTAAATAATTGGGGTTGTTCAGCACTTAATTCAGAAAAAGACATTTCAGAATGTAAATATATCACCTGTCTGTGGAAAGCAACAGTACAAATCCAAGAAAAAACATGACTGCTTCCAAGAGAAATAGTATATTTTTACACTGAAGCTCTTTCTTATTTTATTTTTATTTGTTTATTACATTTTTATGCCACTCCGTAAGGTGAATCTGGGCAGTTTTAAATTGTTATACCATCTTACCTTGTGTTAACTGCTCAGAGTGTTTTATGAGTGGAAAGATTTAAAACTTTATATTTAAATATCAAATCCAAAGCATCACACAACCTATGTTGAAACGAAAACAAAAGCAAAGGTTATATTCTAAACCCAATCAAATAATATAAATACATGCAATTATAATGACTAATATAGACATGTCTATATCAGTGTGTCATGAAGGAAAATGATATATAAATCAATAAATCCCTACTACTAGAGATATTCTAAACCAGACCTTCCCCAACATAAAAGTAGAAATGATCCCAAATTGAAGTTCAAGCTAGTTTAATATAGGTATGGTTCTTTTTTTTTCTTTTTTAGGTGACTATCCTGCTCCCAGAGCTGTTCTAACTGGTCATGATCATGAAGTCGTCTGTGTATCAGTATGTGCTGAGCTGGGACTTGTCATAAGTGGTGCTAAAGGTCAGTTGCTAAAGGTTACTTTTAGTTTAAAACTTCATGCCTCAAAATAATTATTACCATCAATAATTTATAAACAGAAAGTCCTCATTTAACAACTGCAATTCGAACCAGCAACTTGGTAATTACGCTAAATGAAAAACCACATGACTGAAACTGTGTTTATCATTTTACTTCAGCTTTCTGTTGCTTTACAGCCCAAATAGCCAGCTGAGTCCAAACAGCAAGGAGTAGGTGGGTGTCCTGAATGTGACTCATGAGGAAACCAGGAAAATGTTATAGCTTTTTTTTCTCCACTCCCCTGAGCTTTGAAATGCTCACCCTTGCTCTGGAATAATAATAAAGGAATTGATACCTGAATTTACATTGATTGGAGAATAAGGGACTTATAAGAGAGTAAGCAGGCACACTAAGGGGAATATGCATTGTTAGAAAGGAATGTGCTAGTGACAGCTGCTTGCTTAGTGCATCACAGCATGCCATGAGCCATTTCAGAGACAAGCAAAAACCTTTAGTATGAAATTGATTATCAATTTCAGGCAGCAGCCACAAGCCAGGAGGAGGTTTCTAATCAACTAATTAAAGTCACAGCTAAATTGTTAACTTGCGGTTAACACTTTTTAGGGACACCGCTGTGGAGAAAAGCAGCTCAGTAAGAGATAGCCCAAGCAATTTCTTTGCTCTCTGAGAAGGAACTAGAGAAATGGGTGAGGCATAGGACAACACATAATAACTGGCCGTAATGGCAAACACATGGTGACAGAGAGGCACTGTAAAGATTTGTAAACATTAGTCTCAGTTACTTTTTCATCACAACATAACTGAAAGGTTGCTGTGAGGCAGTTGCGAGACAAAGACTACTTTTAGCTGCAATAGCTTCAATCAAGAAATGAAGTAGCCCAGAGCATCAGGATGCCTCTGGTAAAAAAAAACCAGCATAAACATTGTTACCAAAATTCAAACCTATAAATAATTAATACTGTCAAATTTGTTGGGTGGAGCAGGTTTGAAATTATTTTTAAAAACTTGGAAGTTTCCCAAATATACTGCCTACACTCAGTATTACAGATTTCAATCTTCTCTGAGATATAGCTTTCCTGCTGCAAGTTATACACTTCCAGCCTATCTTCCCGAACTCTTCCTTTGTGACTTCATTGTTTATATGTGTCCTTCTCCATTTCCAGTAGTAGGGCTGGCTTCTTTTTTTTGACTACCATTTTTAACCTTACTAGAACTGTTTGCTATCCTGCTTTTAATATTTCTATCATTACAAATTCCCATTTCTCTTGAGCCTTTCCCCTGTAGCTTACTCTGCAGCTCTGAGTTTATTAAACTCCATTTTTTTAGAAATCAAAATGCATGCTGGTCAGTTTCCTCCAGGTCAGTTTCCTCCCTTATTTCCACTTCCTGAACTTAATCTTCTCTTTGATAAGATTGACTTCAGTAATTCAATTCCTATGGATCCCAGTGGTTCTATTGAAGTCTAGATTGAACAAAAAGGGCCCTGAAACAAAAATAGATATTAAAGATCTTTGACCTCTTGAAAGTGATGTTAGAAATTTAGAGACCCTTTTCGTGGCGATATAGATGTAGCAGTGCTTCAAAGAAGATGTTTAATTTTTTTCTCACTTCTTTGATATGACAGATGCAGTACTTAAAGTACATTGTCTTCTCATCTCTATCATGGCTTATATTGCCTTTATTTTTTGATTTTTTAATTATTGATGTCAGGATCAACTGTTCAGATTTTACAAACAATTAAAACAAACTCTAAAAATAATAACCTATACAACATTGCAATAAAACAAGTACCCCAAACAACCTGGTTTCCAGTGTTTCCAGCATGAATTCCAGTTAAGTCTCAAAGTCTCCCTTAAAAAATTATGTCCTGACAGTCTTATGAAGATATTGAAATTAGATGTGCCAATCCTATGAGACAGACCAGATTTGAACACAAAAGTTGTAAGTACTAATCAACTTGTATTATAAGGTTGCAATAACAGACTCTTTGCAAATCTGAATGTGCCTCACCACTCCCTGCCTTTATCCTAGAGAGAACTAAAGAGGGTCAAGTCTCAGATACTTTCTTAAATCCCATTTCTGCTTTTAGCTCATTTATCTCTTATCTGAACATTCCCTTAGCTACAACTCCTCTTCTTCCTCGTCCTCAATGTTATTTTCACAGCCCATTAATTCATTTCTAGATATATTGAACTGAAGCAACATTATTCACTTATAATGGAACAGAGGGCTAAAATAAGTGTTAGAGCAAAGACCTCTTTTTTCTAAATTCAACTAGTTCACCTTCATCTAAGTAAGAGTTATTTAGATAAAGTACCTCTGCTGGCCTTTTAGCCAATTATAACTTACTTTTCATTTCACTCATCTGAAAAAATTAACCATAATAATTCTAAATTATAAGGTTATAGAAGCCAGCTATTACCTCAATGGAACAGAAATCCACCACCAGTTTTATTTCGAACCTGACCTGCCCCTGTTCTGGCCTCCTGTTGCTAATACCTCTTCTAATAATAGATATAAGCCTTAAAAAATTTCCTTAGGTATAGCAAGTACCATGGAGATTAGATGTAGTATCCTTGATAGTGGAGTTTACTCCATTAGTAGAGAGAGTCTATCCCATCCTAATCCTTTCTTTTTTCTTTTCTTTTTTTGAAAAAAGTTTTATTGGTTTAAAAACACAAATTAAAAGAAACGAACATTTAAAACATACAAACACAAAACTATATACAATCTACATTTCCTCTTATTTGTTCTGTTGCTTGTGATTCCTTTTCTTTTACATTTGGATTTCCATCCCACTTCCTTACATTAATTACTTTAACTTCTTTTCCATCCATTTATACAACATATCCCAACTTTCATAATATCTCGTTTCCCCCCTGTCTTTTAGTCGTAGGGTCAATCTATCCAATTCTGCACAGTCCAGTATTTTTCTCTTAATTTGTTGGTTTGTTGGTGGATTCTTGTTTTTCCATTCTTGTGCGAATGTGATCCTGGCAGCTGTCATAATGTGCGTTATAAGGTACATTACTCTCTTCTCGTACTTCTCTCCATAAATCCCTAATAGAAATATTTCCGGCCTTAATTCGATTTTAAGTTTAGTAATTTCTTCTAGCCATCTTTTTATCTTAGACCAGTACTCTTTGGCTCTAGGGCACGTCCACCACATATGAAAATAAGTTCCGCGTTCCTCTCCACACTTCCAACAATTTGGGGCCAAATTAAAATTCATCTTTGCCAATCTGGCTGGTGGCAAATGCCATCTATAGAACATTTTTAGGAGGTTTTCCTTATAAGCTGTTGCTAATGTCATTTTATAATTCCGTTGCCAAATTTGATTCCATTTATCTAGCTCGATCGTATATCCAAAATTCTTGGCCCAGGTTATCATTGTCTCTTTCACTACTTCTTCCTCCATCTTTCTACCAAGCAAAAAATTGTATCCCCTCCTTATTACCTTGTCTTCAGATTTTAGTATTGCAGCATCTAATTCTTGCCAAGTCTTGGCTATACCCCATTCTTGTTTGTCTTTTCTGTATTGTGTTCTCAATTGTGCATATATCCACCATGTTATATTAATCCCCATTTTCTTTAAAATCCTCCTCTGTTTTTAATTCTCCCATTAAAAAGGACAACATTTTTGTGCCATCATATTGGTATCAATTCTGAGCGGGCAGAAATACAGACTTTTACCAAGATGTTAATATTCAATCTGGATCTTTGGAGTGCATGGCTTACATGGTTAGGGCACTAGATTGGAAGTTAGCAACCCCACTTTGGAGACATGAGTGCTATTGTGTGATGGGATGAGCTCCTGTCATTTGCTCCAGCCCCTTGAGGGGCCTTGAAAGGAGCCCCAAGTGCGCCCCCACCCAGGGCAATGGTGATGTCACCAGCTAATCATTTCAACACAGAAGCATTTTAAATGGAGCCTCTGACACACACGGAATGGGACCTGGACATTCAGGTCTTTCCACAGTGCACCCATTGCAGCTATAATAATTGTCTCCCTCCATCTGGCAGTTTATTGCTGCCTTCTCCTCTTTCCCTCCATCTTCCCAACATGATACCTCTTGCATAATGTACCCAGGGTATAATTTGAACTTAGTCATGTCCCAACTGAAAACTCTGAGATGATTTATTCTGAAATAATGTATATCCTATGAGGAAAATTTTTATAAGATGTTTATTAAATATTTAGTTTTCTAGCATGAAGTAGATAGATATTCGTAATTTTGATAGACAGTATGGCAACTAATGCTCTCTTTTGGGATTAAACATAAAGCTTTATAAACATAAGTCAGCATGTTTACAATAGTTGGAGAAATAATTGTTGTTCCCACATGGCATATTTGATTTGAGAATCCCTACTGATGTTATGGGTCAGTATCCAGTTCATATCTTGTAAAACTCAATACCTCATTTTATTATAGCTTTTTTGGTTTTTTTTAATATATTGTCCCATATGAAATAAATCACACTCTATATGGTTTGTTCTATATAAAGAAAAAACAACCTATGATCAAGTTCAAAATAATATATGCATTCTGAACAATAATGCCTTGTCATTTTCCATATTTTTAAATACAGTTAATAATAGATTTGATATAAAGAAGGGAGAGATGTAAATGTAAATGATGACAAAATCTAGATAATAAAAATGGGGAATACACATACACACATACACACACGTGCACACACACATACACAAACACTTACCTCAGTTTCACAGACATATAACATACTTATTTTTCTTCTTTAATTTTATTCATGTTTAATATTCATGCCTCCTATTTTCTAAACACTTTCTAATCTAGCTTTTCAACAGAAAAGTCACTCCAGAGTCAAGGAGGGATATAAGTCAATCCAACAGCTCTTGTTGAGCATTAGGGCAAGAAGGACAGCCAGTTTTGATGGTCCCCTGTATCTGACGTCTCAAAGTTCCCAACTTCATTATTTTTAAAGTTTCAACTTTCTGGGAAAGAATTAGAATTAGAATTTAAAGAGCGAAGTTTGTCATTCAGATTATTTTTATAGACGCTTTATCCATCATATCAGTTTATACAAGTGATGTCCCTTTCACAAGGCAACATTATCAACAATTGTATTGACAAGATTTTGGTTAGCAGAATAGATTTTTAACTGTTAAGATGAATTTTGCAGTGGCAAAACCGAACTCAGTATGTTTGATAGATTCTTTCATTTTTATATGTATATAATATATATATATATATTACTAGTTCCTTCTGGGGCTAAAAGAGCATTCCAAATAAGCTTAAATATCATTAAAAGCAAGTCACTGAAACTAACACAAATGAGCATTCTTGTATTGCTTTGCAAGAAATAGGCCTATGGGATTTCTCTGAGGGAGGTTCCACAGATCAGAGCAGGAGAGATGCCATCAATACTTTAGGTACTGGATAAAGTACCTTTCATATAATGACTTGAGCTAGAATGAAAAATTAGTAGGTCTCTAAAGTTGGACTACAACTTCCTCTATCCTTTCCACTCGCTATAGTGACTTGAGCTAATGTATGTTGGAATCAGGCAGTGTCTGGAACCTTGCAGATTTTCCATTACTGTACTAGAAAGTCTTTTCAACTCCTATCAATCTTTTGAATAACAGAATAACAGAATTGTAAGGTACTTTGGAGGTCTTCTAATCCAATTCCCTTCTAAAACAGGAAACCCTATATGATTTCAGACCAATGTTGTCCAGTCTGCTCTTAAAAATTTCCAGTGTTGGATCACTCACAACTTCTGGACACAACTCGTTTCACTGATTAATTGTTCTAACTGTCTGGAAATTTCTCCTTGGTTCTAGGTTGCTTCTCTCCTTGATTAGTTTCCATCCATTGCTTCTTGTCCTGCCTTCAGAATAGATTGGAGAATAGATTGACTCCTTCTTCCTTGTGGCAGATCCTTTGAGTTTTTGAGTTCCTTTCCTATAGTGAATAATGCCATTAACTTGCACATAGTACTTACTTTCGTTATTTAAACAGTAAAATACCAACCCCTACTGTATTTTATATCTATTTCCCCTTCCTTTTAAAAAAGTAAAAGTATATTAAATTGAAGTAATATATAAGGTCATACAGTATGTGCTAAGGAGGGGCATTCGCTCCATCAACATTAGAGCAATATTTCTCAGCCTTGACAATTTAAAAATGTGTGGACTTCAATTCATGTTGGTTGGAGAATCCTAAATACTGAAGTCCACTCATCTTAAAATTGCCAAAATTGACGAAAACTGATCCAAAAAATCCCTGTATTTTTTGACTTTGTAACATGAAGAAAGAGTTACTCTCTGAATGTCCCAGGAAGGTGTAAGAACTTGATCTGCCTGCTTATTCGAGGCTTTTCTGGGTGTTTTTTTTTATATCATGGATTTGTATATTCCAGCAAGCACAATGAATCAGGAAACAGTTGCTATGGAAATCTTGAACTCTTAAGGATTGCCTGTGTATTGGGAGACTACTACTATTTAATTATGCTTGGGCATGTTGACTGCTTTAATTGTTTTAATGATGTTGCCAAAAATCACTTCATATGTAATATGAGCTGGCTTAAGGATATATAATCTATCTATATATAAATGGATGTCTGTGTGTGTGTCTATGTTCCAACATAACTCTGGGATGCTCGAGCAATTCCAACCAAACTTGGTATACAGAGGAATTGCGGAGGCGTTAATGAAAGGAGAGAGGACAGCCCATTCTGCACCTATGCTGCCAGTTCACATTGCCATTCCTGTCTAATACAGGATTGGGATAAATAAATACCCAGGCAATGTCAGGTTAACGGCTAGTTGGTATATAATATATAGTTGGTATATTATAAACAAAATCTTGAAAGTCTGTCCGTTTCTCTCTACCACATTTTATTTCAAAACCAATAACGGGAGCTATTTTAAGGTTCTTTCTTATGCTTTCCATTTCCCCAGGACCTAATTCTGCTAATGCGGTCAAGGATGTGTTGGTTTTTTTTGGCAAATTTGATAAACCTGATAAATTATTTTTATTTAATAGAAAATATAGTATGGTCAATGATCAGCAGGGCTCATAAATAGTATAATAAAGATGTGGAATGTCTGGTAATCAACTCTTGCACGGGGAAAGTTGGAGGAAAGGTCACAGAGCAATTTTGAATAAATGGAATGAAGAGTATATTCATTATGTATCTCTGAATGCAAAAAATGAATGTGAAAAATGAACAGCCTTGGTGTTCATTTTAATGGTGTGTTAAAGAAGTACATGGAAAATATCCACTACCTGGTTTGCACAAGTATTTGTTTTTTGCTGAAATTTTTCCTGCAAGTTTAGCATACAAGATTTGGTTAAAACTTTACAAAAGAAAACTTATTATTGGCTACCATAGTAATACACTGACTTTTAACTCTCTTCTATTTAATTTTTCTTGTGGAGACATCCCCCTTTGCCCTCATTAAAGCAATCCCAATAGTATTTCCTTATTACAGCCATTTGCCTGCAAGTACCTCATGTTAAAAGTTTTGACAGGAAAAGCACAATTGGAGAACTGAAAACATTTTATTATTGTTGTCATTATATTAACAGAGTCATACAGTTGCCTATCTACCAAAGCATTTTGGGCAGCAGGCAACTAAAAAGTAAGAATCCTTATCAGGAAAAAAGTGGCATAAAAAGAAATAGCAACAGTGGTGATCCCTAAAAATATCACAGGAATAAAACAAATTGACTGCAGCCATATCACAGCCCCAGTAGCACCCTGGGCATAGTGTCTTGGGGAAGCATCAAGTCTTTATGGTCCCTTGGAAGGCAATTACACAAGATAGGTACCATGACAGAAAAGTTCCTATGTTGCCGCTATTTACACTCTCCAAGCCTGCGATTGCCGGCGATAGCAATATGAAAATGAGGTTCTATGAACTGCTGATTCAGACTTTCTAAGGGTCAAGTGTGCACCTCATTGCTACACCGCTAGCTGGCAAAGGCCCAACAGCAACTACAGTACTATCACCTCATCCCTACTCGACACAAAGGAGATTTTTTTTAAACAAATCAAAGAAGTCTCATGCTTTGTAGATGATTGACCCATTAGAGAGACAAGTGGAAAATTTTATCAACTTCATTTCTGCTATTCGGCCTCATCTAAGGAGGAGTTAGGCTTAAGCCTAAGCCAGCATTCCCTTTCATCACCTGTTATATAGTCAGTGAAGTTCAGGAGCCAGAGAGTGAAACAACAGTTTCTCCTCTCAAGATCCAAAGAGCTCTACTGTTTCCAGCTAGAATCAACCTGAGAGCAATTTCTTGTGCCCCACAACTAAGCTAGCCCTCAACTGGATCTGAGGCCAACTTGGGAGGAACTCATGGAAGTGCTACTTAGCTGACTTAACCAATGACCTGCTCAAAGTTATATATATATAAAAAGTTATATATATCCACTCTTATGGTTTAATATAAATTCATACATACATACATACATACATACATACATACATACATACATACATACATACATACATACATATATGCATACATACATACATATGTATGTACCTTCAAGACCACCTTCTGCAACCACATGCCTCCCAGCGTCCATTAAGATCCCACAGGAT
>JANHGC010007316.1:236007-247099 GCA_027560395.1 Boaedon fuliginosus
CATTGGCAATAATGAGGCATGTTAGAATTTAAGATGCAATGCTATAGACGTTTCATGGAAAAAATCTATGTTCCTAAAACTCAACAGTGACTTGATAGCTCTTAATCAATCAACCAACCAACCAGGGAAGTTACTGATTCACAAAGAGCAGTAAGAGATCATGAAAAACACATCAGACACCATTAGGACATTCATATGTAAAGGAGATTTCTCAATTGAGGTTTGCTGCTGAAAGTCATAAGATAAAAAATGATTTGTCTAAAGCAAATCTTCATTCCAAATGTGTTATTGTTTTGTAAATTGAAACCTCTATAATAATTTTATTACACACAAAGATAAAACACTAATACAGACCAAGAAAATACAAAAAGCAAAGATCTATTTTACTTTTACTAAGTACAATTTAGTAATAGTTCCCTAATTCTTGATGGGTTTAATGAATCTATTGGTTTATAGATAAATCAATTCACTTTATGTTATAAAATAAAACTTCAACTTTTTAGGGTAGAATGCATGGGGATCACGGATCATGTCAAATGCCATGGCTGTATACGACTTTATGTCCACTACTCTACATTTATTAAATTAGTTGCAAATTAATACAGAGAGTTTCTAGAGCATTCTGTATGAACCAAATGTATAAAATGAGCATACAGTGTAATTACATGACATCTCTCTCTTTCTCTCTTTTCTTTTTAAAAGCTACATGAACAAAGAAAAAACTTATTTCTGATCAGTTGGTCACAAATCTTTACAGATTTTCCAGCAGCAGCTCTGGTAATACAAATTGTATTACTTATGTAAGTCTTGTTTCAGAATACAAGGATGTCCTAAACTAGGAAGCTGGGCAATTCCTAAATCAAAGATTTATCTTCCATAGTGATTCCAACTTTTCACAAGTCTATTTAGCCTTCATCCAATCCATTATCCTTCATAATCTATCAATCCCAACCAACGTACACAAAATTTCTAGAGCACATTAAATTTCATATCCCTGCTCTTCTGTAGCTAGACATTAGTTTAAATTAATGGTATGCAAAAGCACAATAAAAAAATGTCAGTATGTCACAACCAATAAGTAGAGCAGTCTACATTTTTGTGAGCTCAAAGCTCTGAAATTCCATTGCATAGTGAAAATATTTGATGCGCTATTTGGGGCAGATAATATTTTAGTTAAGGGCCATAATCATAACTTGGAAAATATAAAAGAAATGTATCACAGGTTTAAATTTACAAGATTATCCAAGATGGATTCCATATCCATTCCATTGTAGCATAGGTGGTGATAGTGATGAAATTTGATCGAGTCATTTTTCTCATGTCAAAAATTTTCATATGAAAAACATTTGCTTTTGAGTGATATGACTTGTGGAAAAACATGTATTTGACAGCTTCATATAAAAGAAAGAAGGGTGCTAGAGTGCATGTACTTAAAGAGCTTACACTGGGAAAAGTTTCATAGCAAACATTATATACAGTAATTCTGCCCCTTTAAAATAATGTTTCTTGGGGAATGAAATAATTACATTATTAGAAAAAGATGCAAACAAAAACTGCATATGATAGAGGCAGTTATACACAAACATGTACAACCATTTTAAATGGCATTTTAAAAAGTGTGTAAAATAGTTTTGGAAGAAATATCCTCCTGGGTTCAGTTCAAACTGGAAACAAACACTCTGGAAACATGGAGGCTGTTGGGAAAGATGTTTAATGCTGGATAGGATCACATGCCTTGGAGCTCCTGGGTGAAAAAGGAAGAGCCACTGAGAGTACTTTGGTTTTATACCTCTGTTGGGCTTTGAACCTGCCCCCTGTACCTGTGGCAAGAAATACATCCTGATTGATTCCTGTCAGAGGTCATAACTAGCAATGTAGGTTGTTTGGGCAAAGCTTGGTTGAGTCCTGCTGGCTGATGCAATGAAAGGGGCTTTGGGTGTAATTCCTATTGTGATTCTGCCTGAAGAAGGCATATCTTTTTTATACAGAATAAACTGGCTCAGGCCTTTAATGGTCCATTATCAAAGGCGGGGGCTGAGTTTCTGCCTGAGTTTCTATTTCTAGTGTCACTTCTCTGGGGGAGGGGTGGGTTATAACTTCCTACAACAGTACAGCCCTGTACTATTGTACACTGTACAATTGTCCTACTATTTAAAACAGGCAGCAAAATTGAACAGACTGATGCTTTTAGGGGGTGGGATCCTTAAAAATTAGTCTGAATATTTTCCCCCTCTGGTAAGGAAGTTTTTTTCCCTCAAGTAAGGAAGCATAGATCCCTTATCCGTACTTGCAAAGAGACAAGGTACTATGGCCTAGCTCACTCATCTTCTGGGATTACATCTTCTATATCCAGATGGTCAAATTGAAATTTTAAACATGCTTACAAATCTAATTTCCTGTGTGGTACATGAGAACTGTAATATGAGGAGATCCTTTGCCATAAATGCTATCCTGAACTTAGTCAAAAACACAATTTCATCTTCAGTAGGCTGGTTGTAAAAATGGAAGCCAATTTTGCTTCTGCTGTTTCTTCTTTGGCAAAAAATAAAAAAGCTTTGAGTTTTTCTCTGCATACAATGAGGCAGGTGATATGCTGATAAATGGAAGACCTCATTACTAGTAAGACAAAAGAAACACCGTCATAGATAGAACACAAGACAAGTTGAAAAATGAGGTTTCTAAACTTAACATCTTGCAGATGTTTCATTATCAAAGTATATCCTCCACTATTATAAGTAAAAAAATGCCAGCAGAAGAGCTCCTGATCTTTTTTCTCAAATAGCCATTTCCTCACCTAGGGTATGCAATAATTACATTTCATATTTCACATTCTAAAAACATCCTTTCCCAAAGTGATTTTGTAATTGATAGCTTGACTGAAGGTGGCTATTTTAAAAAAAAAAGGAAAATAACTGTTTAAACACTCTAATATAAATAATTAATACACTGCTATGACCTGGAAGACTTTTTAAAATGACCCAAGTTCAGTTTTCTATATCTTTACAAATATCATTTTGAAAATGTACTTTAACCTTCTATTATTTAAGCTGTATTGGCAATGTAAGGAAAGTTCAAGGAAGGCTGATTCCACCCCCTCACCCCCCACCTCTCAGTATGTTGTATTTTAAAAAATTGGATTCATTTTCTTGTACAAAATCAAAACCACTCAGAAGCTTGTTTCAATTCAAGCACTTCCTCTGCAGATTCTTTAACATGCAGCAGAAAAATGCTATTTAATTTCACACTCAGCTAATCCTTTAATTATTTTCTTTCATCCAGAATAGAAAAGTCTATCAGTTCCATAATAAAATAAAAATTAAAAAGTTAGATTGTTATTTTGAACTTTGGACTACCTCCTTTCTTTCCTTCCCATCGTCCCAGCCCCCAACCCCAACTGGGAACATAATCAGATATCAGTGTTGATGGTTAGTGATAAATTATCCCTTGGGGTTATTCTTCCATTATTGTATCACTTGTAGTGGAAATGAATCAGCAGGACTGGATATACATTTTCACTCATCAACAGATTTTTTCCCCAGCTTCTAATAAATGGGCTTTTCGGCATAAAGGTATTAGGCAGTTTTCACTTAAGAGTTAGAATAAAGAAGCCACATTTATCTGACAGTAAACTAAACCAAGGCCTCAGTATAAGTGATGCTGTTCAGTTCTGAGGCCATAGAAATTAGCCACTAATTATAGAGAAGGACAAAAAGTGGAAATTTAACTTTATGCTTCCTGGGTTCATTTATTAAAAGGTGATATTGGTGAAACCCGCTTGAGTACAAAAATATTAGTTTAAGATACGAAACCTTTGTCTTTGTAGAACACAGGGGTCAATATATAGTCCAGACATTATGGTCAGTCATCAGAGTGAAAACCAATTTTGTTTCTGCTGTTTCTTCTTTGGCAAGAAGTTGGAAGTTGTAATTCAGCATGATCTGGAAGAATCCCTCTCCCCGCAACTTTGTTCCAGAAAATATAAAGAGTTAGGGTGGAGTACTTTCTTTTTATGGGAGCGTGAAGTAGGTAAGGCTCAGAAGAAGATCTGCTTACATAATCCATCCAATCTTTTATATATCTCTTTTCTAGTGAAATGTAATGTTTTCCCCAAAAAAGAGAGTTTCTGGTTGGGAATGATAGTCCAACATGTTTGGAAAATATAGAGGTGGGAAAATGTGATTGGTTGAAACTCCTCAGGGTCTCAGGAATCTTTCACAAGATTGAAGCATTTTTAAAATATAATTATTATGTGGAAAGAACATCTGTGAAGGATCCAGTGCCTAATTTACGATATCCGACTTAATTGATAGTTTAGGGAGAGATATGACTTTTTGTTCACTTCCCTCTCAGAAATGTTTTGTATTGGCCCAGGTAATCATTGTCTCCTTCACTATCACTAACTTTGGGTACACAATCGACCTTGACAAATGGCACAATATTTGGGAGAAAAATTGGTGGACGTGTCCGAAGGCAAAAGAGTACTGGAGCAAAATAAAAAAATGGATAGGAGAAATCAGAAAAATTAGAACTATGACCAGAAACATTCTTGTTAGGGATATTTGTAGAAAAATATGAAAAGAAAATAACATTTGATTATACATATTATAATGGCTACAATGATTTTATTTGCGGAAGAGTGGAAAAGTAAAAACTCACCAACCGAGAACCAAATAAGAAAAAAAATAATGAACTGCGCAGAATTAGACCGTCTAACACTTTTGATAAAAGATAAAGGGGAAACTTCATACTATGAGAGTTGGAATAGGTGGTATCAATGGATGGAAGCAAAGATAAAGAAAACAAACTATCTTAGAAAATAAATGGAATAGAGAAACTAGAATGGACAGGAGTAAACGATATAGAAGAATTTGAGATTGGAAATGTTAAAAAAGAACAAAAGCATATAGTAGGTTTGACACTCCCAAAAGAGAATAGAGGTGGATATGCCGAGCCTTGTAAATACTTATATTTAACGTTTGTTAAATTTTATCTTTGTATTGTACACTGTATTGTTGTATTGTGATTATTGTTTTTTATTCTTTGTTTTAAAAATTAATAAAAACTATTTTTTTAAAAAAAGACATTCTATAGACTTGTTATTAAATGTTAACATTTTCCAAGTTGGTAAAATTTTTACAAAGTAGACTTTTAGATTCAGAAACATTGTTCATAGCTATAGACAATACAGTTTAATATGGTCACATTTTAGGAGAATGATAAATGATTTCTTGACATTCATCTTCTGGTCCAAAGAATGGTGCCTATGTTCTGCGGTTCTGCAAAATACAATGTGAAGAACAAAGAAATAAATCTGTATCTCTACATTTTATATAATTCTTTTTTAAACTGATCGATCTTGCTCTGCAGCAAAATGCAGCCCCTGATAACTTTATGATGTTAAATTGATTCCATACATGGGCAGGAAGGCTCTGAAACGTCAGCCTCTCAATTTGTTTACTCAATTGCTTCACTCAAGTGATGCAAAAATTGTAGACCATTCTGTCATTGGGCAACATTCTCCTTTAACAAAAAGATTACTTTTTACAATAACATGTAACAAATTGCATGTGCATGCTAATTGAATTTGTTTCATTGAGGACAATGAAATCAATAAAGCTAGCCCACTGAGGTCAAATTAGAGGTTACATTCATTTCAGGTCTAGGCATCTTCTGTTCTTTATCTTGAAATCTGCCAGGATTCATCAACAGACCAGAAGAGATGAAATGATGAGGCCCATTTGTGCCTCCCTGTCCCATGCCTCATTGTTTTTAAGAAACATCCCCCTTAGCAGTGCTTCTCTCCCATTGCTCTGAACAGAAAAAATTATATTTACCATATTTTTGGAATATAAGACGCACTGCCACCCTCCCTAAAAGAGGCTGAAAATTAGGGTGCGACTTATACTTCGAATGTACCCCCGCCCACCTGCCATTTTTGCCCTCAGCATGCACCTGTCCCAGGGTGTAGAGCACATCGCAGCCTCCATGCCTGTTCCTCCCGTCTTCAGCAAAGCTGCAGGGATCGCTGCATAACAGCTGATTGGGGGTATCAGCTGCTCCTGCTGAATCAGTCTGTGCTGAAACTGAAATTGGCTTCAGCAAAGGGGGAAAAAATCTGAGGCAGATTTTCCCCCCTGTATCTCTGATGCTGAAGCCAGTTTCAGTTTCAGTTTCATCACAGACTGATTCAGCAAGAGCAGCCCCAATCAACTGTTGTGAGATATTGGCGAGGAAAACAAGGGGAAAAGAAATCTGCCTCTGCTTCCCAGATTTTTTTCCCCTTTGTCTCCTGTTCCGAAGCCTGTTTCAGTTTTAGTTTCAGCCTGATTAGCACAAAGACAAATTGCTGGGAGGCAGATGCAGATTTGTTTCCCCTTGTTTTCCTCCCCAAAAGCTAGATGTGTCTTAAATGTCTTATACTACAAAAAATACGGTAGGTCACAGGCATCTTAAGCAGTGTTCTGATTTAGAAGAATTGCCAAAGCCCAAGTTTCCTTGGAATCCATTACATCCACAACTTTATACCACCTACAGTATGTCGGTGCATTTGGTTTTCCTTGCCTAAATGTAGAACCTTACTTTTTTCACCACTGAATTTCATTTTGTTAGATAGCACCCAATGTTCAAGTCTGTCTATTAATGCTCAATGTTCAAATCAAGTCTGTTAAGAAGTGTTCTGATTTAGAAGAAATGCAGAAGACCAAGTTACCTTAGAATCCATTACATCCACAAATTTAGCTAGCAGACCTAGGTCTTTTAAATATTTCAAGTGATTTTTTTAATGCATAGATATAGATATATAGGTATATAAGTATAGACAAAGGAAAGAAATGTTAATATTGGTAAATAAAAATATTTTTCTGAAAATATACATACAGGAATGCAATACGGATATTCAAATTTCCCATCCACACAATTAACTCTTAATGGTCTGGAATCTGGATGTAGTTTATAGCCGTATAAACATTCAAATTCCAGTACATTTCCATCCTCAGAATATATTTTATCCCCGTTGCTCCACTTCAACCTTATATTGTGTTCTCTCATATCTTCGTCACTTGCCGTACAAGCAGCTGCAAAAGGACACAGATCAGATGACATATAGACAGTTTGACCCTGAGGAATTCATTTGATAAAACAATTAAAGTTTAGGTTAGAAATTCTATGATGCAATAGGGTAAAATGATTAGAGATCTATATAAAACGATTCTACCCCCCTCCGCTTTTTTGCCTTTTGTATCCCATGAACTACTTATCAGTCATGAACTTTTAAGCAAGATAATGTTACATGTGTAAAAGGAAGAAGAAGAATGTTTTAGTTCCCTTCTTCCAAATTTCCTCATACTGAATGTCTGAATTAGGAGAAGACCAAGTTCAGGCAACTTCTCTTAAAATGTCACCTCATATCTTCTATTTCAACATTGACTAAATGTGATTAGGTCATTGAAATCTACTTCCATACTTAGCCTATTTAAAAAAACAATAATTTTAGTTCCGTGGGGATTCAACTAATACTATTAATCAAAAAAAGCCCTTTGTCTTGGCTCATAATGCTACCACTACTAATTCCATTTCAAGGAAGTAAAATATCTTCTGGCACTAACATACTGACATGGTGTCTCTGGTGTCATGCAATTTATTCCATTCCCAAAGTACAAAATTCCTCTATAAAGAATAAATCTATAAAGAATTATAGAAGTTACGTATACCTCTACAAGTTGGTGTTTGTGACCAACGACCATTTTGACAAGTCACTCTTGCAGAACCTTCCATTGTATATAAATTTTGACACTGATAAGTTACACTTTCAGATGGCAAATAGATTGCCTTCGGCGTGTCCACAATGTCTCCATGCTCCACAAGAGGTGGACGTCCACATTTCCCCCCAGTATCTAAAACAGATACAGAATCTATTGAGCAACACCACTCATGATTACAAATATTATCGTGTATTCACACAGAGAGACAGATTTTAAGTATATTCATGAGACTATATTTCAAAATTCCACTAATTCTTATTTTTAAAAAGCAACAATGTCATACAGCTTGATTAACTGATAGGCAGAAAATGATTACTAGTGTTGTGCCTAGTGTTGTCTTTCTACTTTAGAACTTATAGTGTCATTACTTTCTTAATACCTAAACTCAGATCTATATTTTAAATGAATAACAATTGCTTTGGGATAAATTGCACCTCCTCCCAAGGCGTTCTTAATTTATTTCCCATTCTCCATTAATAACTGTTCAAACGCTGCACAGATAAATTGTGTAGGTGTATTGCTGTGCCATCCATGTCAGTATTGAAGTGATGGGGGGCTTGCAACACAATAAGAGAAAGTGGTGGAATCTTCTTTCTTAGTCCACCAGACACTTCCAGTGTAAAGCGCTCCATCATGGCCCCAAGTCAATTGGCTGAGCCAGGGTTTGAGGCAAATCCAGAAGGCTTAGAGGGTGAGGGCATATCTCACCTCCAGCAGCAAGGTTTTCCAGATTGTAGAGGCATGGCAGAGAAGGACCATTTACTAGATCCTGCTAACAAAGTTCCTTTGCTGACGAGATCTGCAGCATGTTCCTTTTGCCAGATTAGCTGGGGTGGGCCAATCCCATTGGGGTGAAGCAGTCCCCTGTGCCATGAAAGGCTTTAAAGATGATAACTAACGTATTAAATTGGACCTGGAGCTAAACCAGCAACTAGTGCAACTCGTGTAACAGTTTCATGTGCCATTGAGCAGGCACATGAGTCTACGAGAACCCAAAAGCTGTACACAGCATCAGTCTGGGGCAGTGCAACCCCATCCAGAACTGAAGATTTTGAATTCCCAGATCCCAAGCAGCCATAGCAACATCGTCTTAGCAGTGTTCAAGACTGTTGTCTCCCATCCAGACACCCACAGCCTCTAAGGAGGAAACAGACTAATGTCTCCTTAAAAGGTCCCAGGGATTCCCCCTTCTGCAGTGATACATTGATCACTACCTGGAGGTCAACATCATGAGGTTTTCACCAGTCAAGAGAGATATGGATTTAATATGCAGGCACTTGGATTGACAGCCTTGAGGACCCTGTCTGTTTCCTCAGATTTAACAGAATCAAACTGTTCCCAGATACCTGGGTAAGCCTACTCCCTGGGCATCTCTC
The DNA here is from genome assembly GCA_027560395.1 of Boaedon fuliginosus. Lineage (NCBI taxonomy): Eukaryota > Metazoa > Chordata > Lepidosauria > Squamata > Lamprophiidae > Boaedon > Boaedon fuliginosus. Next base: position 245,144 of record JANHGC010007316.1, read on the forward strand.
TTTTTTTAAACTTTTTATTTTATTCCCTGGGCATCTCTAATGGACCTGCTCTATGTTTGGTCTCCTACTGATAATAGATACAAGCAACTTTTCCCATCAGGTGTTTCACAAATTCCTCCACATGGCCCTGAAGATAATCGCCCATGTCCTCCTTCCCATTATATAAGTTATAATCAAATAATCGGGACAGGTTGAAGGATGGAATTGAAAAGTATGAAACCGAATGCTACTGACATTAGCATCAAAGGAGAAGTCACAAAAAGGTAGTAAAAGATGAAAAATGGTAGGGGTGGGCAAATTTGATGCTACATCAGGAGAAATTGAAAAATGTGCTTTCGGTGATAAGTGGTTACAGTGTTTGAGTAGGCCTTGGTACCCTGGAGGGAAAGAAGTGAATTATGAAATAGTGGAAAATTTGTGAGGCTTATTCCACATGGATATTTCAACTTTAATTGGAAGAAGGTGCTATTGCTCCTATTGCTCCTATGGAAAAGGGAAGATAGTAAGGGTGGGTGAAAAGCTACAGGGAAGTTAGTTTATTAATTGTTCCTATGAATGTACTTGGGAGAGAAGTCTGAAAACTTGCAAAATGTGACAGTGAGCAAAAGTGGGGAGGTGCAGCAGGATTTTGTGCTGGACAGGGATATACAATTAATATTATTGTCCTTTAGCTGGACGAAAATTAAGACATTCTTAATGTTTTAAAACTAAGAAATTTGGATGCAAGAAATAAATACCACTGTATGTTTGTTGATTTAGGGAACATTTATGATAAAAGGAACAGGCTTGAAATTATGGAATATTTTGTGTAGAGTTGAAAGTTGGTTGCTGAATATGGTAACAGAGGTATTAGAGAGATATAAAACAAGCATGACAATCAAGGGAAGACTTCACTAAGCAGGAATTTAGATATGACTCCCGCCCCCACCCCTGGGGTTGCATAATTATTATATATTCCTTTATAAAAGTATAATGAGTGCTTATAATGAGGCCTGCGTTGGTTGGGGACATGAATGTGAATATAATTTCATTTAAGTCACAATGTTGGCTGAGAATGTAAATGATTTGAATGAATGTTAGACATGTGAATGGTGCAATGAGGAGCAATGTAGGAAACCCTCACATAATTAAATTTGAAAGGGAAGAGAGAATACAAATTATTAATAAATGGAACAAATGAAGCAAGTGGGTCAATCTACATATCTTGGTAGAACGATGACTATAGGTGTGAAAACAGATGGAGAAGTTAACGTAAGTAATATATGTAATATATATGAGTTTTTTAAAACGACCAACAGTTTTATCTTCTATGATATCATAGGACTGAGAAGGAGAGGCTAATTGTGAAATAGAAACCCATGTTTGTGCTCCAAAAGACACACACTCTTTCAAATGAGAAGAAAATCATTGGAATGGATTTATATAAGCAGAAATTCAAAATTTTGCAGAAGCGGTTCAACAGGGACATTAAATTTTACAAGTCTAGCAATAAAATATTGGAAAAGCCTGACAGAACGTTTTCAAAATAACATGAAAGAGCCAGTGGAGTAAAAGCAAATTCATTTCCAATTCCAGCTTCAGTTCTACATAGAGAAAATCTGTCCATAATACCTGCACAACGTGGAGCTCCTACCCAATTCTTCTTTGAACATGTAGCGAAAGAACCTCCAACAAGAGTATAACCTGGATTGCATTGATAGTATACCTTCTCCTGAGGGAAATACTTTGCCTTTCTTTCACTAGAAATACGACCATTTGGAATTTGAGGGGGAGAAGAACACCTTACATCTAAAATGGAAATAAAAACGGTCCCATTCAAATAAAATGCATTTGGTTTTCCTAAAGCAAACATCAGAAAACATACTCCCACTTTTGAAAGCAAAAGAGCCTCGGTGGCGCAGTGGTTAAATGCAGCACTGCAGTCTCTGCTGACTTGTTCAGCAGGTTGTCAGATCG
>JANHGC010007316.1:314921-330543 GCA_027560395.1 Boaedon fuliginosus
CCCCCCTTTTTCAAAACACAAATTGCGGGAGGCATCTGCGCAGGTGCATGGGGCGACAGTTTACATGCCAGCAGGGAGGCCTCTGCGTGCCACCTCAGGCTTTGCCACCACGGATCTAGTGGTATTTGTAAGGTTCAGAAATTGTAGTCCTAATAATAACGCTTCTTATATCAAATTCCCTTTGTTTTACTAAATAAGGATATTGTCAATAGATTCTTAGCTATAAGGAATCAAAGTATAGATTTTTTCCAACTACTTAAGGATCAGAGACAAAATCAGAGACAAAGAAGGTAAAATCTGTTCAACGTATACTTACTGTAATCTTTTGACCCCTTTCTTCTAAGAACCTTTGAGTTACATTCATTATTCCTCAATCGCTATAACTGATATGACTAATTTCTTCTTGTGAAAGGAAAATTTTACTTATCACTGCCTTCTTGTTTCTACTTTTGAATGATAATCCTGAACTACTTTCATCTATTCAACATGCAATGTTAACAGATGGCTGCCAACATGTTTCTTGGAACAGCCCACAAAACTGAAGAATGCTCCCCAGTGGCCAAATAAGTGGAGACAAAGACTTATTCTAAAGATTGGCTTCAGTTAATATGATAAGATTCATAGATGAGTTGGGAATATACAGGCCTGCAATCTTGCCCAAATGCAACAAATTCTCCAATTCATTATTTCCAAACCTAGTGGCCCAAAGACTGAGAGTTCATGAAAGTTGAAGGCTAACACATCCAAAGAACATCGGGTTGAAAAATTCTCTACTGTTCTGATACTTCTTTTATAATATTGGTAAGAGATAAAACAAGAGAATATCTGAGCATCAAACTCTCATGATAGCCATGACCCGTTCCTGGTTTTCCACAAAGAAAATAGACATTTGCTGCCTGATGGGGGACAGGGTGGGAATGTACCAAATAAATTGAGTATTTGCATGGGAAGTCTATAGTAAAATCCCAGACAGAAAAGATATCTGATATTACCATACAGTTTCACAGCAAAAGACATAATTTCAAGTTTCCACATATTTATTTCTATGTTTGCTTCAATACATCATTTTAAAGTAATATATTCATAATGTAATTAAACAATCTGTAGTATTTATAATGGTGATATAGCTCTATTTTATTTAGATGGCTTTACAAAATGGACTTCACAGATTTTTAATCTTAAGGGAAAAAATACCATTTAAAAATCAAATTACTGTGTGATCTTTCAATTTCAGTGTACAGTTACTTTTCAACAGTATTAATAACAGAACTGAAATACACACTTTCATATAAAACTCTTTTGATTTCTTAAAAAATATGGTGTTATTTAAATATTGACACTGATCATTGACTCTTATTAACTTAGGCACATTCATGCCTAACATCCAAAAAACAACATCTATAAAAATATGATTGTTTTTACATAGAATCATTGAATTGGAAAAAACCAAAAAGGTCAGCAAATCCAGCCCCTGGTATACTCCAGGATTCACTGCACCATTCCTAATATGGAGACTCTGAAATTCTCCAGTGAATGGGAACACATTACTTCATATGAAAATTTATTGATTAATTGATTAACATCTCTTACTGCCAAGAAATGGTTCTAATATCTAATCTATATCCTAATCCTTGAAATATCATTCCTATCGTTCTTGTGTTACCATCTGCAGCAAGTTAGGACAAGTCCAAACCCCTTACAATAGGATTTAGTGTAGCTCATGATTATTGTTTAATTGTTTCCACCAAGACACAAAGAGTTTTGCTTGTCAATAAAGTTATATTTCACCCAGAAAGTACACAGAAAAAATTCTCATTTCATTACATTTCCACCAGGTAGTATGGTGATTGCAGCATACAATTTTCTTACTAAATTATGATCTCTTACCAAAATAATACCATTATTTGGTTGAGTGAATTTTATCTGATTTGTATTGAAATTTATCTTAGAGAATAGCTTGTGGTTTTCATTCTTTTCAGATAGTTACAAAAAAGAGTTCTATTTCATTCAAAAAACCCATACAAAAGACATACATTAACCCCAAAGAGCAACTGAAAACCATTCTCATTCAAGGATTCAGGAAAAATGCTTTTATCCCTAAATAACAAAATTTGTATTGATTTATAATATTAAACAGATGGAAAATAGCATTAAATAAGATTAATGTAAATAGATTAGTAGATAATTTTCTCACTAGTTTAAAGCAGATAATGGAATTTGAGAATGTCCCTGCACAATAATAGCGTGATGAAGGATAAACCAAAGATAAATGATTGTGGATTATTAATGTATTCAATAATATTTACACTATGAATTCCACCGAGTTTGGTAGGATACACAATTACATTTACATGTGATGGCAGCTTTAGCATGGCAAGGCCAACTTTAACTTAATGTTCTATTATTCTTCTAGATAGATTCATAAATTATCACCCAATGCATCTTTATAGCTGGGAACTTTTCTGGAACCTATTTGGATCATACCAGAGATAGGAGCAAACAATGTTTAGTCATATAGCATCCTGCTTAAATTTTAATGCTCCCCACCAGCAATAATTTATTAAGATTTGGACTGAACATATTATAAAAGGAATAATTGGCAAGCAAGGCATAAAAATTAGCAAGCCATGTTTTTTTATCCAAAACTTTGAGTCAGTTTTTCATCCCTGGTGACTGTTTGGACTAGTCCCTGTATCTTTGTTGGCAAGATTTTCCAGAAATTAATTACCATTGCTTCCTCTATAGGGCTGAGTGTGTGTGACTGGTCAAGGTCACCTAGCTGACTTTGTGACCAGGTAAAGACTAGAGATCACCATCTCTAGCTTGTTGTTTTAATCAATATACCAAACTAGCTCACTACTTAAGTAAACACTAACATTTTCAAGTAAACATATATTTTGCTTAAAACAGACACATTACAGTTGTGGTGTTTTCATCCCCCTCCCTTCCTAATAGTTCGAAAATCTTAATGCACCTATTACTTTAGACTTCAATATAATTCATTTTTATCTCAGTAATACTTAATCTCTGCTTCTGGATCAAAAGTAGAATGCAAATGATGCTTCCCTTTAGATCTTCAACTTCAACTATCAATGGATATTGGAGAAACAGGACTACACATGTTATTCTCTTCTTTCTTAGTTGGAGAACTTGGCACACTTAGGGGAATGTCGAGACCTGTGATGGCAAACTTATGGCACATGTGCCAGAGGTGGCACGCAGAGCCCTCTCAGTGGTCACAAATGCCATTGCCAGCTGCTCTTCTGGTTTCTGGCACACACATGAGTACTAGCCAGTTGGTCGCGGGCACTGGAGCATCAGAAAACGGCCAAAAAATCACCCCAAAAACAGGCCTTTTTCAGATAATTTTTTTTGGCCTGAAAACAGCCCCCAAAATGGCCAAAAAACAGGCATGCGTGCACTGGCCAGCTGGTCTTCAGTTTTCTGGTGCTCCAGCATCTGCACATGCACATGCATTCCGGTTTGGGCACTTGGTGCTGAAAAGGTTCCCCATCATTGGTCTAAACAAAGTTACACAGGGCATTTGATTTAGAATAGTGTACAAACCTATTGAGTGAATGGAATAGTTTCAGCTTAAATTCCAATGATCATTAATACCAGGATTTGATATCAAACTATATTTTTTTCTGACAGAAAGAAATGCTATCCAAAAATATTTTGATTAAACCTATATGCATATGTTATTTTGGAATACCTCCAATTATTTGCATAATTTGAGTAATTGTGCACAGTCTTTTAATTATCTCTGCTCCTAATCTAAACCACAGCATTTCTGAAATATATTTTACATTTTAAGTAATTTATATTTTCTTGCATAAGTAAAAACAAAACAAAAAACAGTTTATGTGAATATTTACCTATACTAAGTAAGTATGGTTCTTAAATATTTAATTGCCATCTTGGAGAAAACTATATTGATCCATGTTTGTGTAATTTGATGCTACTTTTCTATAGGACTCAAATATATAATTTATAGACATTATCTGGTAATCCAGTATAAACTGAATTTATAGTAGTTAAGAGCATAATCACCAAAACCAGTTGATCCACTTCGGGGTGATTACACTTGTGTATCCATTTCTGCTTGATTCAAAAGAATGAAACAATTATTTCTTAAATATCAAGTAACAGCAAGTACTTGCATGGGAAAAAGATCTGTGAAATTTTATAAGTTGTCTTGAACATGAACTTCCCTTAAATGTATTCTTGTATGGGCTGAAATAAAAAGGTCCCAGGCCTTAGAGACGTTGCACTGAATTTCCTTATTTTGCTTCATTGAAGTTAGGAAGATATTGCCATTTCATTCATTTTTTCAGTTTAATTTTGCTCTTTGCATTTGTGAAATGTAGTCTTATGCAAACTGTACATGTTATTCCTATTTCTGCCACTCTTACACCTTTTTTTTAATTTTCTATTTCTTAGATGAGGGTAAAGGCTGGTCATTATATATCTCAAAGTTTGAAGGATATTTAATTTTTTCTCTTAAGTATTATTCCATATTTATTTAACTGCGATTCATGTTGCATGACTACAAACATCCTGGGCAGTTATTGTGAAGTTATGCACACTGTACTTCAACACAGTTGTAGATCACATTAGAATTACTGGCGGAGGGGGAGATAATTCCAGACCAAAAAGCCTTCGTGGAACCTGAAGCACTCAATATAAATGGCAAGGCTAAATTTTAATTTAGTCTGCACCATTTGAAATGTCATCACCATTAAACAAACTTCAAGAGGAAGTTCTTACTTCAGTTTCTGGCCACCTGGCTGCTTTTATGGCACACCTACATTAAAGAAAGTAGCTACATAAAAGCAGGATTTGATCTGTAAGTACTTCACTTCCAAATCAGCTTAATTTAACAGATGGCCAACATACCACCATTACTCTACGATGGAAAAAGGAAGATCAGCACTATAGGGTTTCAACCACATTTTACTGAAAGTTTTGTTCTGCAGTTCATTGGTAAATACTTTAAATGGGTAACTTCAGTAATAGTCCTTAGACTGAAAGTACATCAGTGCATATTAGTGCTTTATGCATAGAAATTAATATATGTGAAGGTCTTTCTTCTTTTCTATTTGCAGCTTCAAGGGAGTTGTTTATGTCTGATGTATCACAGAATAAAAGGTCCTAAATCAGAATACCTATGATTCTGCTCAATATTTTTCCATAATATTTATTATAAAAATGATGGTCAGATTAACTTTACCAAGGTTTTGTGGTTTCCAAAGCCTGCAAACGTATTATAATATTTATATTGCCTCATTGTGAAGAAACATTGGAGCCAGGGACATAGGTTTAGGGCTTTTTCATGTTCAGACTAAATATTCTGGCAACTTAAGTGTGTTATGTGGAAAGAAAAACTAGCAAACTACAGTAATCATACAGTATTGAATTTCTCATCATTTAGAAATGCTAACTCCTAACCTACCCATAGTTGAAGCGAAGGGATTCAATAAACAAGCTATATGAAAATACCCTTTAAAATACCCTTTAAAGGGCAATGAAGCAGTGTTATCTATGTTGAGCAAGATGGTATTTGGGTAGTTTTCAGGTAACAAGCAAAGGATATCTTAACTCTTCCAGTTCTCCTTATTTTGTAAAAAGCAGATGTCACATAAAGTGTCAATCAGGACAAGTAGGTTAATGCAGAAATGAAAATGAAGGAACATGATTTTGTTTGTAACATAGCTTCAATAATCTCAGGGCTATCAGAAAGCTTCAATATCTCAGGGCTATCATCGGGTAGAGCAAAGCAATTGCTAAGTCAGAAAATGTTGGTATCATGATCAGAATGCAAATAATTTATTCTTTAATATGCTATTATTTTAGATTTATTACTAGGAAAGGGGAGATATAGTTTTGCAGTTGATTGATAGACGAAAACCAAGATAATGTTTAATCTTTGATTTCTACTTTTAGTTGCTTAAATTTCTTCAGGTTACAGTGTAACACACAGAAAAGGAAACTAAGTTTTGTCTCATGATTCACTAGTATTTCTGGGGTCCTTGATGCTCTCTGGACTTGGTTGTTTTCTGTTGTTGTTGTAGTGCCAATGTTACTTAATTTGGTAATGAAATATCTGTAAGAAAGCAATGCTCAGAAACACCAAGGATCCCACAGTTCAACCCTGAGCTACAAATATTCTTCTATCCATTTCTGGTATTTACAAACTTAACAATATGTTGTAGGTACGGTATTACAATAATTTCCTAGGGTTCATTACCATAGTATACCAATTCAAGAATCAGCCAGGGGTTTGTAGTGGCTGCAGAAGTTGATGGAGTTAGAAGTTGATGGAGATGGGTACATGACTGCTTTGATTAAAGAAAAAAACCACAACTGCTTTTGTTTCTACTTGGAAACTGCTTCTGGACTTTGTGCTTGGGGTGAGGGGGAAATGAAACTTTGATTTTGGTTTTACTTATTAGATAGGTCTGTATAGAATGGGTAGTTTATATTACTATACTTTTACTATGCAAAAGTAAAAAGTTAAGGTTTGATGCTCTTATCTTATTCTACTGCACTAAAGGGAGTCGGAAGTCAATGCCTTATCTTTCTTTTTTTCCTTTGCCTTACACTTTTCCCTTCCCTTACTTTCCCACTATTTTCATTTGTGTTTTTGTAAAAGAATTTAAAAAAAGAACCAGCCAGCAGTTTGTGAAGGAAAGGAAATATGTTTAAAAACAAACAGAATTCATAACAGTGGGATTACATAATTTACAAAGAAAAAAAAGGTTACACTTCCAAACTAGGGTAAACATATGCATTGTTTTTGCTGTCTGAGAAGAGAAACATTGGTATGTATTTATTTGCTTAATATCATTGTTATTTAAAATGGAAAAAAAATAAATCTGCATTCTGATTACTTTGCTTTCAAGGTACCAAGAAATAAGTCATACCAGCATTTTATTTATTCATACTTAACATTTTTTAAAATTTTCATTTCAAAGCCAATAGTAATTTCATAAGTTTTTGTTCTTCTTTTTTAATTCCTAGAATTCTCAAGCACTGTCTCCTGTCAGCCACACTATATTCAGATAGCTACTAATCAATATTTGCAGATTCAGGAAATGTCAATTTCAAGTGAATTGTTAAAATCATGAAAAGAAGGAAGTGTTTAACCTATCCTATCCAATGACTAGAGAATCTGTCTATGTATCTGTCTGAATATTATAATTATTATAATCAGAATACTGAGATACCATGTGCCATTTGTTTGAGTTGATTTTTTACTTTTTATTTTATTAACTAACTTTTTAAATTGTGTTTAATGCTTAAAATATATGTATGTTATTAATGAGCTAATTTTCATCCCCAGAAGCAATAGCCAGGGCTTCTCTGAAGATTTTAAGGAAGAACAAGAGATGTTAATATTACCATATTGTATTTTGGGGGGCAAAATACAATAACTGAGGCAGGTAGAAAAACTTAAAGTTTAGAAACATGCTAGCTGGGGAATTCTGGGAATTGAAGCCCATGCATCTTAAAATTGCCAAGATTGAGAAATATTGCCATACATCTACCATCCAGGAAAAAAATCCCTATCAGATAGTCTCCACCTTCAAGGTTTCCTCCCTCAGCATTAACACTTTACATTTTAAAAACAAATTGCCTGTATTTATATTTATAGGCAGTTTCCTAAGCATAAGGAAAGTGAAAGTGATCTTGAATTAAATGAGTCTTCTTATCTAACTTTTTCATACAGTAATATACGAATACAAGTGCTCTCTGGTTCTATTCCCCCCCGCCAAAAAAAACCTCCAATCCAGTTATTCCTTGACCAAACAGAAATAACTTTTTGAAATATAGTTTCAGGCTCCAAGTTAATATGAAGCCCTTAACTCATACTTGGTAGCACCCACAATATAATCATTATGAGGCTCACTAATTTTTGCTTAAACAGTATGAACTACATTATTTCAACAAAAATGGCTATTTTAAAATATGGGTCCATTTTCTTTCATAGAAATCAGCTTTTGACACCCAAGTTTCTCGAAGAAATAGCTGACATCTGAAAAGTGTTTTTTCCCCTATAGACAGAAATGGAACTTCTACTTTTTGACTTATATTTTGTCCATGAAAAATACCAATTTGTTTTTATTTTTCCATTTTCATTTTAAAATATTCTGATTAAAAATAAAGGCTTTAAAATTATGTGATTTAATCTGTACACTTTCAGTTTATTGGTGACAGATATGATAATGCTTGTAGTTCTTGAGAAACTAAAAATACATTTTGAAAAAAAATCTTAAGAATTATAAAAATAGCTTGCCTTTTCGATAATTATGTTTTGGCATCGTTTATCATAGTTTAACAATCAAATAATCTGATTGTTTAATTAAAGTGCCAGAGAAGCACATGCAATCTTCCAGATTTACATATCATGTTGCTATGGTGATTATCAAAAGATGAACACTCTATAACTTTAAAAAAAACCTTCTAAATTAATTCCTATTTGAATTAAGAAGTAAAATAATTGTTTTATTAATTTCTTCTCTTACAGAGTAGAGATAATTAATGCTAAAATAAGGGGCTCTCAATGCTAATTTTCAAGTACTATTTCAGGTACCAGAATCTATATGAAAATAAAAATTTTCACAGCGCATGTGCGAACATTTTTTCTATTTTAAGTGTAATAATCTTTTATAGAGCTATAATAATTTCTATTACGAAAAATCTTTATGTGTAACAGTAAAAACTGTAGAAACTTCAGCCGTTTTTTTAAATGGTTCAAGTGGCACAAAGAAACCACATAAAGTATTTTATATAAACATTTAAACAGATGTTTAACAGCGCAAGAGTTATGTACTATTGCTTATTACACCAAAATATCATATTATACTATATATTATACTATCTATAGATCTTATTGTATCATGACTTCATTTAGGTCTTTAATAGAATCATGCATATTTTTAGTTTAAGTCAAATTAAGGATATTTTATACCTAAGTATAAAGATAAATTCTACTAAGTTAAAATACATCTGTATTTAAAAATGAAATATTTTACTTGCTATGTAAAATACTGTTTTTAGTAACAAACATTGGAGAAATCTGGGTTGAAGATGTATTCTCATGTTTATATGATTTAAAAAGAAAAGAAAAGGAAAAAAGGAAAAATGTGTTCTTATTGAAAAAATAATTACATTGTTAATCGTTCCCTTTAAACATTACTATAAACTTCTAACCCTGAAGTGTCATCATACAACCCCCACCATTCATGCCTCATTTCTTTTATACTGACTCTTGTAAATAATTGTAAATTCATTTCTTTTAGTGGCAAGGAACGTTGCTAAAAACTTGCCAATGAATGGAAAACTCTATCCAAAACAGGTCTTCCTTCCTAGAAAACAATATGAACTTTCTCTCAGAAAATGTACAAATAAGGATTTTCCATATGGATTTCTTTTTTTAGATTTGAGTTGTAGTCCGATGCTAGTAAGAGCCGAATAGATGCTTTTGGACTCTCTTAGGACTTTTGTGCCACAACTCAGTGTTGGTTCTCTGACCCTACAAGGAAGTCTTCTGAAAAACACCAGCCATGCAGGAATAAAGAGGTCAGATAGTTCCCTTGTATAAATACTTCAGTTAGGGAAGATTGATTAGTAATTTAGGTGCACTGTGATACTGTTTTTCAAGCAAAATTAATAGATAACTATATGGATCCTTCTAAACATCTAATGTAAAGTGTCAGTGTCTTTGCATTGAATTATTTTCACGCGCAGACAAACAATTTACTTTACTGGGTTTTTTGCTCTTAAATTAAGATTTTTGATTTAGAAATAATATGATGATAATATGATGATAATATGATTTAGAAACAATATATAGTACTTTAGTGAATTATATGAAATAAAATGTTTTAAAAAATCCAAGAGGAGTTCATATTGGTTTTCAAGAACAACAAAAATACTGTGCAAATAAACATTTTAAAGTATCATGTGATTAAAAAAGTGAAATAATCTAAAGTATGAAACATATGTTTCTGAAATACTAAATTATTAGATTATATGACTATAGTGTAAATCTTTTCCTATAAAATTTTCTGACAAAAGATATGAAAAAGCTTCGGTTGAGAATGGTGTGTGTTTAAAGAATAGTGGTGTTTAGACAATATTTATTTATTTATTATTTATTTAATTCAATTTATACCCCGCCTCATTTCCCCGATCAAGGGGAACTTGAGAGAAACTTAAAGAGTGCCTTAGAAAATTAGGAGTTCATCAATCAATAGAATGAGAATAGCTGCCAATACTCTATAAAGCCAGTTTGACCCTCAAAACTCTGTTAATTCCAACCCCAGGAACTATTGCAGCCCAGTAATTTTGGCAACTGCACAAATAATTTTTTCTGTGACATGATTTTGTGATAGATCATGGGTTCTTGAAATGCAGGATACGTACAAATGCTCATTTTTCTAAATGTCTTCCTGAGAATCCATATCACAAGATTATGGTGGTACTGTGGCATATTAATTATCTATCACTAACTTTAAACTTAATGTGCATTGAAGAGGCTACTACACACGTGAAGAATACTTTTGATATCACTTTCATGTATATTTCTTAATTTGTAGCAGTATTTCCCAGCCATGGCAACTTCCAAATGTATGCATTCCTCAGTTTGTAGAATTCTTAGCAATAGTTATATAATTTGGGTAGTTGAAATGTCAAAGTTAGAAAATATTGGGGGTTTTTTTAATCATGGATCCACCCTTTAAATACCATTTTTGGCCATGGAGCATGGTCATGTGCCCCAAAGACTTAAGATTTAAATCATAACATTTTTTTCAAGGCTTCGCAGCCCTCCCTGTGATGACATCGTAGCTTCCAGTGGTCCACGGAGTACAGGTTGAGAACCACTGGTTTAGCGTATTTTTTCTGTTCCTAATAGGCAGTATATTTGACCAACTCTACATATTTTACAGTAAAAATGCATTCATATATGTGGTAAGGTGTGTAGGACTATTTTGATGCCTAGTGTTACTTGTGCCTAGTGGAGAAAACAACATGAACTAACATGGACACAACTTTAGTCCTACACTAGTTTGTGCATGTACCACTTCTCAAAATGTATGTGGAGAAAAAGAAATTAGGGTTAGGGTTAAGTGGATGCAAAATGGAAGCATTTTTTGAAATTTGCTACAGCTTTGGGTAACGCTAGGGCTAGCCATTTATCAAAACATTCCATCACCAGTCCATCCAATCAACCACCATTTCATTTATTTATATTCATTAGCAAGGAATTCCCTGCATTGCCATTTTATGGGGATTGCGCTATCAGAACACTTGCTAGATTAAGAAACTTGGTATCAAGCGATTCACTTGGCCACCTGCAAACCTTGCATTTTCTTACCCTCTGTTTCCGCAAGCTTCCTGGGCTAGTAGGAGAAGGGCTTGGAGATTTCCCGGAACGGGGAGTAGAAAGCTGACTTCCAGGCGTTCCATTAACTAGAGAAACATAAGAACAAACAAGAAAAAATGGTTTTGGAACTGGCACCACTATAATTAAACACTAAACAATATATTGCTCACATTAGCCAATGCTTTCTGCTTTGTGCTTTTGCAGTCTGTGTATTCCTAATAAGAATTAAGTAAAGATGCAATTCTGAACTGTGGACTGCTTATCCATGCAAAAAAATATATGCAAGATTATACTTGCTCTTAAAAAACAACTAACAATTGGTCTTTCCCCCTCCTTTTTAGAGATGAGGGGATGTTTTAATGTTATCTGTTAGAAATATCAAATTACTGTATTATATTAAAAGGACATTTACTACTACTGATACTAACTTTGAACTGTTGGAAAGATTACTGTGTGATATATTTGACCTAGGCATTAACACATGTGGGACTCTTTGATTTATAAGATCACTCACTCAGCATTTCATAGTTGCTTTCATAAAAATGAGAGACTTCTAAACTGTTGCTATATTCTCTACAATTCCTTCCTACTTACATAACATTTGCCTTATCATTTAATACAAAAACTTCACAGCTGTGAAAGCTGTAGAATAGAAAACGTAGGCAAACAATGCCTAACATTGCACTGAAAAGACAGGAGAGAGAAAGAGAGACAGAGAGAGACAGAGAGAGAGATGCTATATAACAAAATGTCTTCTCAAACATGCTATGGCTAGGTCCCAATTACATATACATCAGCCATAAAAAAGCAGTAACCAGCAGACATCCAAATTCTCTATTTCGTATTGATATTTCCAGCCATGATACTAATAAGGCATCGAACTTACCTTCTATGAGTTCTAACATGGAAACAGACTTATTTTTAACCTGATAAAGCCAAGCAGGAAAATATTTGCCTTTTGTACTACACTCTGGCACTGGCAGAAACAGGAAGCGTTAGGATTAGTTAAAGGTTGCCAAAGCAGCTCACAGAGAGAGCTGAATAAAATGCCGGATGCATAAGCCAAAGCTTTTTCTGCGTAAAGCTGACGTCTTCCAAGCAGCAGTAGGAGGTGTAGGTGCCGTCTTAGGGGTTACATCAAAGGTGTCAATACACAACGCCACAACTTCAGGATGTTGAGCAACTGCAGCCCTCACGCTGATCTGCCAAGCCCCCATAGCCTTAGCAGTCTTATATGCTGCTGCACACTGAATCATAATGAAGTGCCTTTGGGAACAATATACCAAATTACTCATCTGAAGATCACAATAATAATAATAATTTTTATCAAAGCTGAGCTGACTGGTAGCCTCCAAACTGCTACACCCAGTAGAGAGAGAACTAGATTTTAAAACATTGTCAGATGGGAAGGATATTTTTCTTTCCTATCTGCCAACTCTGAACAATGATAAATATTCTGCCCGGTTACCTAGATGATGTGTTCTTTATTCAGCTCAGACATAAAAAGCACTTTGTGGAATGATAATTAACTATTACAATATGTTATGTTGACTTTGTCTTTGGAAGCTTGTTTTTTGCACATTGTATTAGGATAGGAAAGTTACAGCATTAGCACGAAGCTGGGAAACCTGTAGCCTTCCAAATGTTGCTTAAAATAATCCCTCGCAGCCCTGGCTAAGAGCTCAGGAACATCTGGAGGCCAAAACAATATTAAACTTTGAATTAGTCCTTGACTTCAATAACTATTACAGCCCAAAGCCTTACCATTAAATTCAGGAAATCTGCTGTTTAAATCATATGAACTTTTGGAGAATTTTTGGTGAATTAATGCCAAAGACATTTGCTTGTGAATCACCACTCATTCATCAATAATATTATCGGCGGGGTGTGCTTGGACATGGATAATTTATAAGAGATAACAGGATATTCTAAGGGAGGAAGACTGACATCAATGTTGCCAACAACACATTACTGCTAGCATGATTCTACATAATTTTTGCTTAGAATTAAGGCTATAGCACAAATGTGCATTTCATTGAAAGACTTCTTTTGTCTTTATTATTGTTGCCCTAAATGCTTATTTAATTTTCAAACAAAAGCCAACATTTAGAGATGGAAAGTACATTTCAAATGTTAAACTCTCTTTGTGATATCTCTAGTTCAAAAAATTGGAATCTTGTAGCAGAAGGAAAGTTCTACAAGTGTAAACAATAATGAACTAATTGAAATGAAAGTCTGATTCAATTTCTATTTTCCATTGCCTACTCCATCCATCTGACCCTAATATTTTTCAGAACACACAATGAAAATTCTGGAAATTATATATTTTATGCAGTTACATTAGGAAGACAAGCAAACAGACATCATCTCACTTCTGCAGTTCTGACGCTTATATATTCAAAAAGAATATACATTTTTGCGTTTTATTTGTGAAGCTAATGACGGAAAGGAACACCCCCCTTTCCAAAATGATACAGTTCCATAGGATGCAGAAGATGCCTTGTTGTTAATATTGGTATTAAGTGTCACCCTCACACAAAACTCTGACGAAGTTACACTAGAGAAATTACTGAGGTACAAGAAAACCAGGGGAAGGGAAATACTGAATATTGGGATGGTGTGTTTTTCTATATTCTACAAAAGTAGGACTGAAAGACCAGGGTTTAATTGACTATGCAGACAATGTAGCAGAACTTGAAGTTTTATCTTTTGTTCTATTTTTGAAAGCCTGTTGGACATTTTTTCTCTTATATAAAGCACTGGTATAACAATAATGGTAAAAACAGTTGGAGAAAGAATGTTAGAAAAGGGTAATTTATTACTCTACAAACTTATATTGGTTTGCTGGCATAATGGTCTTGTCTGCATCTTGAAATTTTAGCATTAAAGAGTTGGAAGGAAACAATGGATCATACACATTTCAAACTAGTGCTGGAATCTCCATCTCCACCCCTACCATAGTCCATGTAGAAATTAAGGTATTAATAACATATGCCTCCCCAATTTCTGTGTGCACTCATTCAGTAAATGAAAGTCAATCACAGCTCTGAAAGATTTCATTAACAAACTTCTCTTGAATT
The DNA here is from genome assembly GCA_027560395.1 of Boaedon fuliginosus. Classification (NCBI taxonomy): domain Eukaryota; kingdom Metazoa; phylum Chordata; class Lepidosauria; order Squamata; family Lamprophiidae; genus Boaedon; species Boaedon fuliginosus. Next base: position 329,394 of record JANHGC010007316.1, read on the forward strand.
GAAATAAGGAAGAAGAATTTTAAAAATTTCCAGGCATAATAATTACAGTATAACTCATCAAGTTAAGCTTTTACAGAGGCAACTGTTAACATGGAGAGAGATGGGTATAAAAATGAACTATGTAGAACAACCAAATTTCAAACTTACAGATAAACTAGTTAGATGGTTAGGATACAAGTGGAGAAGGCTTCCTGTGAACATGGCCTCTTTGAAGGAGAAAAGTAGTTCCAAATTAAACCTATGTATATAAAAGTCGGATGTGTGTGTGTGTGTGTGTGTGTTCCAGCATAATTCTGGAACACCTCGAACAATTACAACCAAAATTGGTACACAGATGACTTACTCTCTGGAAACAATTATTGTGGAAACAAATACTGTGGGGGTAAGACACCCCTAACACCCCTTGGGGGAGTGTTCCATGAAGATACAGCCTGTAGTGCAGTGAAGTTGCCATGATAACAGCTTCACAGTACTCCACAAGGGGGTGTTTGTAATGGGGCCTGCCTGCACCACTATGAGACCGACGTATGTCCCACAGAGATGACATTTCTTGATGCTTCTGGGGGCACAGGGAAAACATTTTTAACTCATTTAATCGTTGCCGAAATTAGGGCTCGGGGAGAAGTTGCTCTTGCCATCGCCTCTTCAGGAATTGCGGAGACGTTAATGGAAGGAGAGGGGACAGCCCATTCTACACTTATGTTGCCACATGATATCTAATACAGGATTGGGATAAATAAAATCCTATTTTTTTATTCTATTAGTCTTTTAATCCACTTTATTTTATTGTCATGACCCTTTGAAAATCTTCCATTGATTTTTTGAAAGTGATGTCTATATTTTCTTCTTGGTCACTCATGCAATAATAGGAAGGCCATGAAAATTTTGAACCATTTCTCCCACCCCCGATTTTTCATTGAATTGTACATTAGGCTTCATTACAACCACATACCACCACCTGTTTATTAGACCCGTGTCCCTCCTGGCTAGTCTTGACTGACCGGGAGGTGACACGAAGTTGGTTCCAGGTGGTTATTAATGCTTCTTTGAGCAAGGGGTGCTTCCCACCTGTCTTGAAGGAGGCGGTGGTGAGACCCCTCCTCAAGAAGACTTTCCTGGACTCAACTGTTTTGAACAACCTCAGTCCGGT
>JANHGC010007316.1:341749-354166 GCA_027560395.1 Boaedon fuliginosus
GAAGGAATTGTTGGAAACTGGCAAAAAACATAGAAAACCTCAGTCACATGACTGTGGGATGTTGTAACTGGTCATAACTGTGTGTGTATGTATGGCTATCAAAACTCCAGAAACAGGTCAAGTACTTCTGGAAAGGTGAGTCGTAAATTAGAACATATGCTAAGCAATCGGCTATTAAATAAGACCACTTGTAATTGGTTTGCCTTAAGGGTTCAGAGCTGTATAGAATCTGGTTTCCTTTGACTCTTTGGGGGATTGCAAAAGGTCCGGATGGGGGAATCCTCATAGGGAATCTAGGATCATGCCCACTGTTTTTTGGAAAGTCTGCCTTACATGTACAATTAGTCCTTAAAACAGTAATTAGGGCAAAGAAATGATGTTGAATTGGCCATGCCCACCCAGTCACATGGCCACCAAGCTACACCCACCTAGTCACATGGCACATAGCCACGCCCATCCAGTCACATGGCCACCAAGCCATGCCTACCTTATCACATGACCACCAAGCCACACCCACTCAGTCACATGATCAAGCCACACCCACCAAGCCATGCCCAGAGAGTAGGTAGTAAAAAAATATTGAATCCCACCAGTGGTCCTTACAGATGGAAAACTTTGCTCCTTGCCCTTAATTGTACCATTTATGGATTCTTTTACACTCACTTTTCAACGGTTGGGTCCTTGGCTTTTCCTGCTATATATATATCCCAATGAACCCTAGTGTGAACTCCAGCTTAAATGAATTTGATAGCCTGCAGAAGAGGCTTCAGTGAGTTCTTTGTCATTAAGAACATTTATCAACTTATCAAGTCCCTGAATTTGTTTCTTCGTAAAAAGGGTCAGAGCTCCTTCTTTCACCAGCCCCTTAGTATTGTTTTTATCTTTGCATATTTTAGTTACAATTGTTTCTTCTCTTTTACTGTTATTAGCTGCCTTACTGGAAAGCCAGGGAATGAAGAGATTCTCATAAGGTCAGGTTTAATTTGACTTGGCTGGACCAGCATGGAGACTTTCCGTCATCACCTTCCATGAATTGCCTTTCCTAGTCAGAAGTTGCCAGGGTTTTTTTTGTCCCAGAGCTAAAGCTCCTTTAAAAATGGGTCATTTAAGAACCATTCACAATTGTGATGGTTATGAAAAACTTTGGGACTGATCCTTGCATTAGTGGTGTGTGGTGGCGCAGTGGTTAGAATATAGTACTGCAGGATACTTCTACTGACTTCTGGCTGCCAGCAGTTTGGAGTTCAATTCTCACCAGCTCAAAGTTGATTCAGCCTTCCATCCTTCCAAGGTTGGTAATAATCAGAGAAACCATTTAATGTAAATAAATGGAATGAAATCTTGGTAGGGAAACTGAATGCAAATTTGATTTCCTCCATCATCACCCACCTTGTATGGTTTTGCAGGAGAACAAAAAACTTATTTGTAAACATGGATCAGAACCTGTCACTGAGCATCTGCTAAATTAAAACCTAAGCCTAATCCTCAACCATCTCCTGCTTTTTTTCTGTGATAGGGATTAATTTTTGGAATTGCCCCAAGGATATTGAAAACTGATTTCTCAAGAGATGAAGACAGTTTCTTGGCTCTGAAAACATATGAGCTATAAAGATAAACCACTGAGAAGATCAAAAATGTTCTCTGTTATTGAAAAAATCATTTAATTGTAAGCGTTAGGATGCCATTTCTGCTACTGTTGGGATGTCATCTATAATAGAGCAATAATTTTTCAGTGTCTGAAGGGCAATAAGGAATAGATTGCTTAAGCAAGGCACAACTTGGTTGTCAGTTGCTATGAAATATGGAATATTTCCCATATTTAAGCATTTTTTAAAGAGAGATTTGAATTAAAATATCTTACCATTGCATTTTTATGTTTCTGGACACACTATCATTGTCTAGTGCCAACAGAAAAATTCTTTAAACTAATGCTACTTTTATGAATATTAGATTATTGATAGGACTAACAAAACTGGGTTGCAAAAACTCAAGGCAATCACTAGATGCAGCATAAGATAAAAGTTTTTTCTTTGGTATCATCTAATGGTTTTCTGGATTTGTAACATTTGTTATAGGAATGATTCCACACTTAACTTTATTTAATTTTTTTCTTCCATTCAATTATGTCCAATTCTCAGAGACTGCCTGGATATCCCTGTAGTTTTCTTGGCAAGAGTTCTAGAACTGATTTGCCATTGATTCCTTTCTAGGACTGAGAAAAAGTGACTGGCCCAAGGTCACACAGTTGGCTCTATATCCAAGGTGGACTAGAACTTGCCCACTCATGATTTCTAGCCTGATGCCTTAGCCACTGTACCAAATGAGCTCTCTACTGTATAATTGAATTAGATGACTTTCAATCAGTAGGACTTGATTTGTCTCACTGATAACAATGGATCCAATCAAAGTTCATAGGTTTAAAAAACTGTTCACACAGGTAGACTTGTCTGGAAGTTGAATCATGACAAATGGACTTATTTTCTTGTTGATGTTTGAGATGTTTCACTGCCCATCCAAGCAACTTCTTTAATCTGAACAAGTTGGTTAGGAGAATCTGAACAGGAGAGGTAATGGACTATACCACTCCTAACATTCTTAGAAGTATTTCTGCACTAACTTCAGGGTTTCTTCCCCTAAATGTGTGAAAGAAAATTCTAAGTCATCCAGGTACAAATTGGGAGTTGAACCATGCAATATTTGAATTTCTGATGTTTATATTTATGTTTAGATAAATGTTCTACTTACTGAAGCATTATATGATAATAAATTATAGTCCTTTTGGCTTTAAGAAAAAAAACAGTAATATTTACAGTGTATAAATGGGTATATACTCAAAATCACTTCATAAAATTCAAGCTGTTGGAATATCTACATTTGTTACAGTGAATACTTTTTGTGTGTAGATGTCAGGGGAACCTGGAATTCACCCTAAATTTCAATTAATGAGTTCTACATTTTGACCTAGAAAATGTTTGAGCTGCAAAATCAGTGGGAACTGCTTTGGGTGATCAGCTTATCTCCATGACTTCAATTATGACTAATTCTTTCTAAATAAAGTTTTTCAGTTTTTTAAAATATGGAGATTTCTTATTTAATAGTTGGAGTTCAGAGCAAGTTGAAACTAGAATCCAACATTAAGGTTCAAGACTTGCATATATTATCCAGCTTTAAAAGTATAAAGTGGATATACAACAAAGAAAGAGAAACTGCATTAATACATTACAAGTCTGCAAATGACTCCAAAAAAAAGCAACCAAAGTAAATCAAGCAGTAAATCACAGTCAACCAGGATATGTGAAAAGATGCAGATTGTCAGTGTTCTGAGTAATGCACCCATTGAAAGCAGAACTCTGAAGCAGGTAGATTCCTCTAAGGACATATTTATTGGATACATCATATTGGCACAGCCAGTGAAAACCGACTCTGAAAGTTCCTGTGGTTTTCACCTAATTAAAAGATTAATACTTCCCCTCTCCCCGCTGTCATGAGTCACATTGTCCAATGACTATGGCTGCCAGGCTCCTCTCCTCCTTCACCAGCCACCTGTTACAATGACCTTAGTTCCCACAGGAAAACTTTTATTTTGACTGTATTGCCACTGCCTGGAACTGCTCGAAAACACAATGCACAGAGGCCAAAAACGGGGCGTGTGAAGGCCGAAAACGCAACACTGGAGGCCAAGCTTGTTGATGCTCTCACCGGCCAGGGTGGGGGAAAACAGCCCTGTTGCAAGGCAGCGAAGATTAGGGTGGAGGCGCGGGCGGAGGCACAATGCAGGTTTTTCAGAGGCAGCTTCAGGCAGAGGACTGGTAACCCAGGGCTCGTTGGAGCATTTTGCTTGAGAGGTTTTTCTTTCTTTCTTTCGAATGGGCCTGCATGGGCCTGCCTGGAAGCTAAAGAGCTGGTTCACAGCCACAGATATGGGTTGACTTGAGCAAGGTCTCAGTCGGTGGCACCTGGCAGAGATGTTCTGCTCTGCAGACCAGACAGCCTGCTTTCCTTCTTCCCAGAAAAGCAGACTTGTTTTTTTTTTTTCTGTTTCTGCAAAGCCCAGCAGGGTCACAGGGAGCTTAGGATCAGGCAATGTGGAGTTGGAGGGGGCAGCAGATGTCATCCAGTTAAAGCAAGGATCTTCAAACTTGGCAAGTTTAAGACTTATGGACTTCATCTCCCAGAATTCCTGAGCTAACATGTCTGAGTTGAAGTCCATAAGTCTGAAAGCTGTCAAGTATGAAGACCCCTGATTTATATCTGGTTGGTTATGAGAGCAGCCTGTCTAGATTTTTTTTCTTGTTTTCCTCCCCAAAAACTAATGTACGTCTTATACTCTGGTGTGTCTTATACTCCAAAAAATACAGTAATTGGTTTAGATGAAACCAGAATAATTCAGCTTGAAAATACCGTTGAAAGTTTAACAAAACTCTGCAATTGAAGTTACCTATTTAAAGTATCTCTGCTCAGCAATTATTTACAATTCCTACAAATGACTTAAAACGTTACTCAACATCAGCATTTATATGTGAGATTCTTTCACAGCAGTTATTCTATTAGCTTAAAATTGAAGTCACTTGCTGAGTGATCAAACATTTCCATCAAGTTAAAAACCAGTCCCATTGTTCTCAGATTTATAAAGTTTAAAGTGGAAGATCATATTCTGCATTTATCACGCATTATCTTTCGAATGAAAAGCACAGAGATAATCTGCTTTTCTGAAGGACTCCACAGTTTTTAGTTTTTAGGAAAGCTCTGATCACCAATGCCTGTACAGTGGGCACTTTTAAAGGATGTATGAAACAGACTCAGCCTCTAAATATGAGCACGTACATTTTTGATCTGTTTTTAATTATTGGTGTGATTTTTTTAAATATCCATGTGTTGCTGAGATATTTTACAATTAAAGCAATAGCAAGGGTTTTTTTTAATATACCTGTCTTTTAGAGACATATATTTGGGTTCAGGGAAACTATTGGAATGTATTTTAAGTTCATCCTGTTTAGAACAATATTTTTTTCTTGTGATTTTAGCTTTCATCTGTGTTTCCTTTTGTATTTATTTTTTAACACACACACACCTTTAGTAGTTTTTCTTCATGATTAACTTTTCAAAATTTATGTCAGCCAAGTTTATTTTTATTTCCTTCATCCTATGGAAATAGTGGTTTCTGCAAGTATAAGTTTTTTTCTCTTCTTAGACTTTTAATTCTATACAATGTATTTTTTTAGTTTTATAAAATATAACAAGGCTTTATTTACACTTAATAAATTGAGGAATTTAAAACCTGTTGTTGCTTATTCAAAAGTTCATATTCTTCCATAAGAGGTAGAATGGTTTGGTGATGTGTTAGCCAAGTATAAGTGGGTGGAAATTCAGAATCTGCTCCAAGTAAGTAGTTTGTATTGACAAATGGTTACAGTTTGTGATGGGACATACAAGTACTGATTGTTTTCTTTACATCAATCATTAAGTCTTTTAAAAAGAGGAGAGGAAAGGAAAGGAATTCTGACTATGTAAAATAATTTTGAAAATTTTGAAAAGCAATAATAATTTATTTTTAATTTTAATGAAAGAAACTTTGTCTGAATAATTTTAGAAGACATACCGATAATTCTTTTAAACCGTTTCTTTGTCTGGATGCTTATATTTAGTGGCAAAGAAATTCCAGTCAAAAACTTTCCAAAACCAGTGAGAGGCATTACTATGTTATGTAGCTCTAGCTAATCAATGAGTAACAAAAGAGAAGAGTACTACAGTATGTCAGATGCTATTTCAGATATTCATTTTAATTACTTCACACCATAACTATCTCAAAATTTGCTGCAATGCAGGAGAAAATTGAGGAAAGAAACAAAGCAATAAAACAGACTGTGCTACCATAATACATCTGTTTCCAGATGGGAGTCATTCAATTCAGCATATAATAAAAGTAGAGAAAGATCTCTCCTGCAAATGATTTGGAAAAAAATCCCAACGATAAAGGCTAGTTGAAATAAACATCAACCCTACAAAAAAAATATGTATTATGAATGCAAATAATTTGATGTATCTTCACTATACTGAGAGTTTTAAAATCCAAAATGCACACAGTAAATGAACTGCACAGGCAGTGATGCAGGGGACAAAGGAAACTTGCCAAATAAACACAATTCAAGCCTCCCACTTCAACGCCCACCCTCTGTTGGCTGAAAATCTGCAGCCAAAGAGTAAATTAATCTTCTAATTTCAGAAGGCTGCAATTTTACAACGATAGTACCAGCTTAGAATCAAACAGAACAGCCACGGCAGCGAAGAAAATAGAGCAGGTGGTTAAGCTTTTGATTTCCTTTCGTGGTGAAGGTCCGTGTCTTCATTTTAACAAAAAGATTTCCCTTTGCCATCAGCTTTACAGTAAGACAAAAATAATTTCATGCTTATTAGAGGATCTTGGAGTGCAACTAGAAATATATCGCAGTTACTTCATATCAAATTCTCACTTATTCCTAGTTTTGCAGATTTTTCTAAAAATTCAAAAGTCATGTATAAAGTTCAGAGCTCTGTTTCATTTTAAATATTCAACAGTAATCCTTTAAATTTCACAAATTTCAAAAGCCTCCTTCCCTCCCTTCCTTCGTTCTTCCTTCCTTCCTTTTTCTAAAATATTTTATAGTAAGGGGCTGGCTGTCAGGGACATGATAAAGGATATTTCTTTTTTTTTTATCATTATTTCTGCAAAATACTAAAACCCAAAGAATGTATATAGGATGACTGTAGCCATCTGCACATATTCAATGTATTCCTTTTTTAAAATTGATTTTGGAAAACTCTTCCTTTAAAATATGAGAAATGAAAAGTTGCAGAGGAAGAGGAAAACGCATGTTTATCTGAATCATGAATGAAAGAGTTTCATAGTTATCTAAAAGCAAATGTGTTTAGAAACACTACGCCAACATTGATGTTAATCTTCCCTTAATGAACACAACTGGAATTAGCAATTCCATTGCTAAGTGACATGGATGTTAACCCAGACATCACGCAACCATGAATTGTAATTTCATTAGTAGCTTGTCCATGAACTCTGTCTGTTAGAATAACGTTATTGTCACTTTGAATGTACACTAATCAGCATATATTAAAATGAAATGAAAGTGCACAAATAGCAATAGTTAAGTGGACAAATGAGAATCATGTTACTGTGAGAATGTTCTCAGTATAAGACGGGCATAAGTGTGACAATCTGTCATAACAGTTCCTTTATCAGCACCATTATAACTTCAAATTGTCACTAAACAGGGCAGTTGTTGAGGTAGTCCTCCTTTACTGACTACAATTAGGACCAGCATCTTGGCTGTTAAGCAAAGTGGTCACCACATGAAACTGCAACTGGGTTTATAATCTGATTTCAGTTTTTTTCTTTGCTTTACAGGCCTGAGAATATCATAAATGTGAAGATTGGTCACAAAGTTACTTTTTTATCACCATTATAAGTATTGCTAAATGAGTTATTATTTATTATTATTATTATTTATTAAATTTATACCCCGCCTCATTTCCCCAGTCAGTCACTAAACAAGAACTGTCTGTTCTTTGTAACTCAAGCATTGTGTCGGGTAAGGTTGCAAGCTAAAATTTTAGCTATTCAGTTTTTCTAATTAATGAAATTGCCTTCAGAAGAGGTAAAATGGCAAGAAATATATGTATTTCTAGTTGCATTAAATGGGACACTGTTAATCAATACATTTTGATTAACAAGGGTTTTTTTCCTTCCAGAATAATCACCATAAATTATTAAACATGAGGCTGTGTCCTTTTCTCATTTGCAGAATTGCTATTCTACCTGGATAATTCTTTACGGACAGGGACACACACACACACACACACACACACACACACACACACACACACACCTCCCTGTTCAGTAATTTTAAAGAAAGGAGAAATTCTCCATGGGCAGAACCATTTGAGCAACCTAAACTTCAGTGTGCTTTAATTTGAATTTATTCTTTAAAAAAAAACCAGAGGCTTCCTGAAGTCCATTGCATATGTTGCATATGTTATGACAGAACATTCTGGGAGTTCTAGTTCTGACGTATCTGGAAGGCAACAAATAAGATAATGTTTTAAAAAATCAAACCTTATAGCAATGGGATTTTCTTCACAGTGAATAGTAACCATTCACATTACTGCTTAGTTTAGAAACTGAGAATATTCATTGCATGCATGATTCCAATTTCTGATTCATTTGCCAGTTTGATCACATCCATATTGGCAAAGAGTCATCTCTAAGTAACATAAAAAAAAAAAAACCTGTCTGCACACATGTGAATATCATTCACTGACAACTACCTTCCATAAAAAGTGATACCAGTATCCTAATATCCATCTCAGACTGAGTGCCAGAACATTAGTATTTTGCAATTGATGATATAGTCTGGCTTTCTTGATTGTTGTGAGTCCAACTCTGGTCAGAGAAATGTAAATATTTGGCCCTTTTCCTTAAAAGGCACCAGAATTGGCCTAAGATTAGGACTAGAACTTTGCAAACTAAGATGTCCTGCTAAAATTCCAGAATGTGGTGTAAAAGTTATTTTGGAGGGAGGAGGAGCTGAACATGGAACTGGATAAATTTAGAGGTCAGCTTAAAGGGAATCTGTAGCAATAGCAAATCTTCCTTAGATTTTTGTATTATGTCATGTTCATGACCATGATATGAATATTGCTGGCATCATATTGCTATAATGGCATCAAGAGAGAAAATACGACTACTTTAATAAAGAAATTATGGCTCCATTATTACTTGCTTACAATAGAGTACAGAAAATATTTTGAAGACATCTTTTTTAGGAATTTCTATTTAAATTGCTATTTTTAAAATATTTCTGCTTTTAATTTTGAACAAAGGAAGCAAATGGGGGCTAAACTGCATAGCAATGCTGCTCCCTGAAATCAGCAAACCTGTGTGTGCAATTTCTCTTTAATTTAATTAGCATTTGCATCTCTTTTGGTAACATTTGTTTAGAAAGCATCACAACACCTTGATGAAAAGTTAGGATGGATCATAAGGGTGTATTAATTTGAATAAAAAACAATTACATAGAGCTGGCTTTTCTAGTTGTTAGATTCATATTGCTACATAAGTTGACTTAATACAAAAAGATACTGGATTCTGATAACTGTAGACCAAAATCAGAATTGATTTTTAATCATTTATGCCATACATTAGGTTCAATAACACTATTAAATCAGTTTGGCTTCTTAGCATAATTTTGCACAGCATGGCCAAACGCATTTTTTTAAAATAATCCATTTTGTCCTTGTATTGCCTTTTAATTGACCTTTATCTCTAAATTGTTCACAGATTTCAACCCTCACCTCCAAGCACTGGTTTGTTAAGGCTGAGATGATAATTAGAACTGTGGCATTCTTAACTGTTAAGCCATGTGCCTGCAAGGGGTTGTTCATTTATTTCATTTTTCTCTTAATTAATGTGCTGGCATGTCAAAAATAATTTAAAGTAAACAGAGGCCTGTTTTACATGAAAAGTCACTTGTCTACACACTGAATTCCAAGTTTTCATGAATTCCACAATAAAAGAAGTAATTTATACTCACAACTTGAACTGCTGACCTACTGAAAGTTTCCACAACCCTAGGTAATGTTCCCATTAAAAACCAATGTAAAATACCGTTTTCAAGGATCTATAATTATTTTGGCATTTTAAAAATCCAAATTGAATGAAATGGGATATGAAGCAATAATAAGAATATAGTCCTGAGGAAAAAAGGTCTCTTTTGAAGCCAGTATTTGGGAAATTCAGAGTTTTATTAATGGAACCTTTTCTTTCAGTCCAAATATTCAAGTCCTGGCCATCTCATGTCTGAACTAATACGGTCTACACATGGCTACCTTGAAGAGCAATCAAAAACTACAGCAAGGGGTGGGCTGCTACTGGTTCTCACCTGTTCAGGTGAACTGGATGTTAATTTTACATCTGGTTTGCTGAACTGGTAGTTCCAACGAACTACCCTGCCCACCCCACCCCACCCCTCCCAGGAGTCTCCATGAGGCCAATTTTGGATTTCAGGTAAGTGCAAGGCCCGCATGGAGGCTCAGGGAGAGGGGAAATGCCCCCCCTGCCATGGTGCAGGAGGCTGAGTAGGCCACACCCACTATGGCCACACCCACCCAGCAACTGGGTAGAGAATTGGTTGCTAAATTTTTTGAAGCCCACCCCTGACTGCAACTGGTACACAGTGTATTGGCCGCCTCGAGTTCCCCAAATTGGGTGAAGAGAGGCGGGATATAAATCAAATAAATAAATAAATAAATAAATAAAGGTAACCCATGCTCCGCTGCTCTTCCATGAGCTGCACTGGCTGCCAGTTTGCTCCCAGGTGGCAAAGGTGTTGACTATCACTTTTAAAGCCCTACATGGTATGAATCCAGCTACTTGAAGAACTGCCCTACCCCAATAGAATTCGCCTGCTCTGCATGTGCCAGCAGAGAAAGAATGCTGAGGATCCCCTCAGTCAGGGAATTCTGGCTTGTAGGATTCAGAAGGAGAGTCTTCTCTGTCATGGCCCCATCCCATTGGAGTATCTTGCCCTCAGAGGTGAGATTGACTCCCACTCTCCTGACCTTCCACAAGAGCTTGAAAACCCTGCTCTCCCAACTTGGGGCCCCTATGGGGGATTATCACACTGAAGGGAGTTAATGGACCATTAGCAGATCCCACCTCTTCTGTACATTCTGTTCCTTTCCAAATCTAATCCCCTGCCTATTGCTGGATTAAATGAAAAGTTCCTGACCAATAGCTGTCCAGAGCCTTTGCTTGATGTCATGGAGCAAAGAAGAACACACTATCTCTCTAGATTACAGATTCAAACTATTTCTGCTATTAGGAATGCCCTTCTCTAAATTTCTTCAAGCATCTATCATTTGATCAGTAGGATACATACACTTGTCCCATACTGCACTGAAGCTAGTATTTTTTGAGTTTAGACAACTGTATTGTATTTTGGTATTCCGTAACACACCATGAAAAATCAGTGGTGTAGTTTATTCAATAAAGTATGATTAAATAATTTATCATAACATATAAAGCTAAGATTGTGCCAACAATAACAACAATATGGCAACCACACTTTGCCATAAAATTATGGCATAGTGAGATAAACACTAATGGACAAGATGCCATGGGATATTCAAGAAGGCTGCTTGACACACTGTATAAAATGGTTTGTGGTTTTTACTGTTGAATTTGACTTTTTTCTTATTGTGGTCCTCTCAGGAATTCAGGCTGCTTTCTGAATATCATGTTTTCCTGATATGCTTCCCAGCTCATGAAATTAAGCACTTTCCTTATTAGATAATAACTTGGTAGTGGAGATATGACTCATCTTGGCAAAAGGTCAACAGAAAAACAGATCTGACATCTCAAATGCCATTTCAAATCTAAATTGAACAAAACAACAAAACAAAGCAACGAATCTACTTCAATATAATATGGAATTAGGTTTATAATATGAGGTTTAAATTCAGCCATGCCTTGAAAGTTATCCCCAGAATTATATTGTTTCAATCAGCTTATACACCATAAATATTTTTTAAAATTCTTTTATACTATTACACATAGAGATATAGCAGACACAGTTCTCTCAGGAAGAAGATGAGGTCATATAAGGTTAATCATCCAAGTAACGAAAGTACAAAGGAAGTGCCAATTGTCCAAGGGCCAAAAGCATCTTATGTGGCAATCTTTCCAATTCACTTTGTTTTAGGGAAAGCATCAATCTCACAACTACCTGCTTTTAACAAAATGTCAAAATGTGAACTGGGTAGCAATATAATCCTTGACAAAACTGTTGAGGGATTAGAAAGAAAATACCTTCAGGATGACCTTTTCTATAGAGTATCAGTAAAAAGAATATTAGTAAAAGAAAATAAGTACAATACACTCTATGCACGAACCCATAAGGACAATGGTTTATTCCATTTTATTAAATATATTATTTTTCAATTTAAAGCTTTTTTAATTTTTCAAGTTTGTGCAATGAGTAATGCTTTTGTCTTGATGTTTTCTGTTGACAAAAGTTTGGCTGATGCCATCTTTTGGTCAATGATTTGGTACATGATTTCCACAATCACAATTAAAAAATCAGACACATTTAATTAAGCCAAAGAAGCAAACCAAGCACATTATGGAATAGCATGGGGTATGACTTCAACCAAAGGGTTACATTCTTAGCCAATATATATTCCACTAGCCGTTTACCCGGCGTTGCCCAGGTAATTTTTTAATGGACTGCCATCTTCCTTTCTTCTTTCTTTCCTCCTCCCTCCCTCCCTCCTTCCTTTCTCCCTCACTTCTCTTCCCCTCTGCCTTCCTTCTTCCCTCCTTCCATCCTTCATTCCTTCCCTCCTCCCTTCCCTCCTTCCTCCAAC
>JANHGC010007316.1:359557-373847 GCA_027560395.1 Boaedon fuliginosus
TAGTGCGATCAAAGCCATCTCAGTGCTGTACCCAGGCCTGAACCCAGACTGCAAGGGATCCAGATAATCAGCTTCATCCAAGGCGCGAAGGAGTTGAAGCACCATCACCTACTCAACAACCTTCCCTAAAAAGGGGGTAGGTTGGAGACTGGACAAAAGTTATTCAAAATGGCCGGGTCCAGGGAAGGCTTGTATTTGGTACAGATTGCAGGTTTCTGACATCTGAGAACTGACTCCCTTGTTAAAATCAGCAATAATTTAGGAGATTTTTCATATACCTAGGGATGGTTTTGTACCAGAAAGGTGCCTTCCCCGATGCAGGGTGATGAACAAACTAGCTTCCAGAGCACAGCCAAAAAAACTATTTAACCAGTGTTCCATAAATCACAACAGATGGATCTCTTATTTCGCCTTCCTCTCTGCCTCAATAATCAAGGTTAAAAAAGCCTGGTGGTTAAACATGACACTTCTGATGTATTACGTTTTGAAAAAGAAATAAGATTTTCCTGGCATCGTGTCAGCTGCCAGTCAGAGTATACCAAGAAATGTTGGCGCTAGGGAAACTAGGCTCAAGATAGCAAATTAAGATGACATGAGATATTCAAATATTTCTGTCTCAGAATAATCAGGTACTATTCATCTCTTTTAAAAACCAGTAGGGTTTTTTTTGTACAGTTGTAAAAATTATGTGTATATTATACAAATGTGACAGTTACGGATCTGTTTCCTAGGCTGCCTTTAATAATATAAACAAATGCACGTTTAAGGATGTAATATTGGCAAAGCTTGATCAAATAATATTGCCCAATATCCTACTTCCACAATGGCTGGTATCCCTGTTATGGATTCTACCCATCAGCCAGCACCTAATGGCTTATATTGACTCTGTGAACATAGAGACCACACTAGAGCAGTCATCCTAACTGGCATTATTAAACAGTTTTATTAAATACTGATTTCTTCATTTTTTAGCTATCATAAGGAACCTCATACCTTTTTTTGATTTGCTGAAATTTCAAGCCTCTGAACCAAACTCTTCCCCCAACAAAGTAATTTCAGTAGGTACCTTAATAGGTAGAAGTTAAAATCCACATATCTGGAACATGTCCAAGTTGGAAAAGACTGGCGTGTACTTTTGAACCAAAAATCTTGGGATCTGTCCTATATGATCGTCTTTGACACAATCTCTCTGGCTTCACTTAATTGACGCCTATTTGTAAGGACTTTGAAGGTAACATCGCATGACTCTTGTACTCTTAATAGGGCTTAATTTAATTCTCCTGTCCCAAACTACTGACATTCCAACAGAAAATAATATGTGTAGCTCAGATTCAATTGTGGAGTTCTTGACACACTCTGAGCTTAGCTGTTTGCTTGCAGAATCATGAAAGGGAGATGGGTGGCTATATAAATTTAAGCAAAAAAATAAATTTAATAATAAATACATAAATTAGCACCAGTGAGTGTAGGGTCTGCTGCCTATTTATACAAAGTAGCTTGCTAGACCAGAACACATCCCCTCCAGCAGTCCATCCTCAGATAAACAGGCATCAACAGCAGATAAACAATCATGTAGAAAACAATACTCTAATCAATGAACCACAAGAAGAAAACCACACCCTCATCATAACTGGTAGAACAAGCTACTGTATTTAAAGAGACTGCAAATCCACCCACTCACTCACACTGATGATATTACCTACTTGGGTAATGAAACATCTCCAAGCAAGCAAACCAAGTGCAGAAAACACCAAGAACTTTACATCACCATTCATAAGGAAATAACCAGAAAATTCAAAACATCTCATAAAATGACCGTCTTATTTTATAATGAACAATAATATTTCCTTACCACTTTCATCTAGCAAGAAGTCATCTTGGTAACGAAATTTTTCAGGGCCACATGCAATAAATATGTCATCATCACCAAAAAAATCCTGAAGGCACACCACCTGCAATATGAAAATCATGTAATTATTCCAAGACATGCTATACCCAAAACATTACATTAAAATATTTTATTGCATAAGACCTCCAAACTCTTCTCTGTCACCTTTCCCCTTGTTTACATTAGAAAAGTCTGAAGCTGGAAGTTTCATCTCTTCATGAAGAAAGTGGCAGGATCCCAAGCAATAAAAAGGATGCTTTAAGGCAGATTGATTTTGCAAAAAATATTTTTGGAGCCAAAGGCAAAGTGCAGCAAAGTGCTAATAATTACCATTTTGTTTCATAAGGAATATATTTTTAAAGTAAAATTAACAAAATGAGAGTTGCTAAGCATCTGCCAAGTCAATCATCCACTAACTGTAAGACTGTTTTGTTTTGTTTTTTAAATCAAAGTCTAGTGAGTGGTTATTACCTACCCTTAACAACAAGGCCTGTGGACTCTTACCCACAGTTGTATGCCAACAACTGATCCATGCAAACAAGTGAAGCCTAATCTGCAGGATACAGGCAGCACACAAAACTATGCCCCCTCCAGTCAACAGAAAAATCTCCTCTCCATGGAACCAGTCTCTGGTGCCCAAAAGGTTGGGGGCCATTGTATTATAGCATCCAAGTGATCGAATGAAGAAAATCCTTGTATCCAGTGTTTCCTTTTATACTTGTGAATGGGATATATGAGTAGAAGGAGATATGTAAGAGAGAGTGTGGGGCTTCCTAGTTTGGAACTGTTTCACACAACTTCACATCTTCTGAAGTACATAAAGATAAGAAGGTGAAATGGGTTTTTGTCAGCCTTGGCAACTTTAAGATGTGTGGACTTCAACACCCAGAATTCCCAAGCCAGCAGTGTTATGATTATTATAGCATCATTCACTAGCCTCAACTCATGCCAATGAGGAGAAAAATGGTGAACAGCAAAAGAAGTCAATGTATCACTACAAAAAGTGAAAACAACAAAAACGAACAAAAATTGAACATACGGGAAACGTACAGGAAATGAAAACGTTGAGTAGATCACAGTGAGACAAAGAAATGGAACTGTAGAGTTGCTGTGAGGAAAGAAAAGATTAGAAAAATGAGAAAATGAGCTAAAACTAACCAAACAAAATGGAAGAGTACGTAATTCTTTAGTTGTGAAACAAATGTCAAATGCACTGGTAAAGGTTGGTTGCTACCTGACTTGATAATACTGTTTGGAATATTAGATGAACTGCAAAGAGAATATGAGTTAGCAATCTCAAAGGTGCTTTTCCTTCAAAAGGCAGCTGGACTGGTTTTTCTTGAGGAAGAAGAAAATGTGTCGCTTCTCACTCAAGAAGCTTCTTCAGTTCTGATTGCAGGGGATGGGGTGGAAGGATAGTTCTGATAGGATGGGGGAGGATGGAAGGATTGTATTTCTTTGCAGTCATTTGTTCATTAGCTCTCTCTCTCTCTGAGAGCTATTGAGGACACTTGGGTGGGGTATCTCTGCCCTCATGTTCACCTGAAACAGGGTGCAATTGGTTGGGGACTCATGGGCTACATTGTAAACTGGACTTCTACAAAAAGAGACCATTGGTTTGAAAGAGGGATAAAAAAAATCCATCTATGTTAGAACTGAACACCCTCCCTCACAGATGGGGAGGAAAAGGCACCCTCTATTTCTAGTTGTTTCATCATACAGTCAGCCAGATGTTCAGGCTGAATTTGGCATTTTTATCCACCCATCAAATCCTTCCCAAGGACCTGGGATAGGCAGATGTGGATGTTTGATGGTGTTAGAGGTCGCAAAATTAAAAATACTATTTATTCTGTTTTTGTGTGGGTGTGGCTGTTGAGATTGTTTGTTAGCCATCTTAACTTTCTTCTCAAAACTGGAATACATACATGCATACTCTGCAGACTGTCAATTATGTTTGAAACCTCTGCACATGGAAAGGATACAGACAGGAATCATTGGCCGTATTAATATATCTTTGCTATTTATTTGCTGACATGATGTTCAATTTAGCCATAATTTTGTTCTGGAAATCATCCTGCAGAAAGACCATAGCATCCACTGGCTGTTTTCAATATACAGAATTCATTTTCTGCAGTGTTTGATGTAATTTACCAAAGAAAGCCAGAATTTTTTTTTCACAAAAGGAATTCATGTGAAACAGCTTAAATCTAAACAATTAAAATAATTTTTTTAAAACCTAAAGCACTTGTAATCATAACAATTCTTCTAAAGTTGCACCATATGTCCAGAAAGAGATCAGTTGTATATTATCTCTCAAAATTACCAAGGCAGCTGACTGACTCATTCTCTCAAATTAACTAGATCACATATTTCCTCCCTATTGTGTTTGACTCAAAGTCTTTTATTCACACACCCCACTTCATTTAGTCATTACACAAGTGTGCTGCTACAAAAACCTATAAAATACATTTGCCACAGATAAATCGTACTTCCCCTTCTTAATTTATGGTCCAAATCGCAAGACAAGGATTTAGGAAAAACCCAGGGAATGTACCTCCATTTTTACATATAAAAGAAACAACTGCAGGAAAAAAAATTGGGGGTGGGAGAGAAGAAATCTCCATGGTGATATTCACGTCATTAAGCAGAAGAGTTTTTTTCAGTTAAGTAAAAGTCTTCCTTTTTTAAAGGTTGGAACAACTGAGATTGTTTTTACAAGGGCATCCTGTGTAAATGAGTAAGAGACTTCATCTTAGCTGAGAAACCATACAGCAACTCTAGTAGATGTCAATTAAATCGAGTTGGATCCTAGAAATCACATTGACATTGTTGCTTAGTTTATACAATAAATTCCACTTAAACTAAATTCCTGGCTAAAACAAGTACAGGCAAAACATGAAACTCTACAAGAGGTTCCATGCTCCATGCACATGTTGTAATAAAGCATTAGGAGCATAGAGGCTTGGGAGATGTGGCTTTTCACTTGTGTTCTATGCTATAAATCATTTATCAATTCAATTTAAAATGTGTGGCAAAATCATATTTCATTTGACTGCATTTTTATTCATCTCATTTTACATAGTAAATAACCACTTGGGTATTTTGGGAAGGTAATGACAAGTTTCACTTCGTTTAAAAAAAAAGGTTTAAAGTTGCCAGTTACACTGGAAAATAATAGGGCATGATCCAGAAAGATATGGTAATTTCTCTTCTGGAAATATGGACATTTCTGCTCCCAAAATCTCTCTCTCCCTCCATTACAGAACATCATGATAAACTACTTAAACCAAGAATTATTGTACCATAAATACCATTAGTTTATCATTAAAAAACCTGTTTCAAGGAAACAACAATTTCAGATCCAACAGGGAATCGCTTAGGCATTCCTCTAATATAGTGACATAGTATACTATAGTGACATTTCTGCTACAATACTAGTTGGTTTTTTCTGCTACAATACTATGGTTATTGACACATTATTGTAAAATCTCGTATAAACAATAATATTGAATCCTATGTCTAATCTACCTCAAAGGGACTCTTTTTATCTCTGGTTTTCATTAAGTCATCCTACATAATTTAGTAATCTCTAGCTATGCCTTTAACACTTCAAATGTAAAATGTCAACCAGGACATCATAAATGTGATTAGTGGCAATATTTCTCTTGTTGACCAGGGGAAAATCATAGCTTCTAATCCCAAATTATAGGAGTAGTGTGAGGTTAGGTTGCTGGGTTGCAAAGCCTGCAGTTGAGAGCCAAGTGCTGTTGTGTGTCCTTGGCTCCAGTTCCTGCCATGGACATGCAAGGAGCCCCCAACTGAGCATCCCCCAGGCAATGGTGATGTCACTGGCTAATCCTTTCAACCCTGAAGCACCTCAGTGCTTCTGGCAAGTGCAATGAGATCCCAAATTTGCATGAGTGTTTGTACTTTGATTGGTTCCCTAGTTACCCATATGTTAGAGATGATGAGGTCTCCAAATAGTTTTAAAAATGTTTGCAAACAGAATTTAAAATATACATGCTCAGCCTGAATTACTAAGGCTACACAACTTCTAGATTTAAGCAAGCATTCTTCTCCTTCTAAAAGTGCTACTGAATTGAAATTGTTAACCTGAAACACAAGGAGAATAATGACATGAGTTTCACAACAACAGTACCTGGTCAACCTTATGTGGGCTCGGAACACTAATTGTATCAGACCTGATTAGCACTTGGATGGGAGATTTTCAAGGAATTCCTGGGTTATTGGCCAATCTAGACTAGAAAAAGATTCCAGAAGAAAGTGTTGGAAGAAATATCCTTCTGGGTTCAGTTCGAAGTGGGGAAAAACACTCTGGAAACAAGGAGGCTGTTTGGAAAGATGGTTTAATGGTGAACAGGATCACATGCCTTGGAGCTCCAGGATGGAAAAGGAAAAGGGCGAGCCACTGAGAGTTCCTTGGTTTTGTACCCTCTGTTGGGCTTTGAACCTGCCCCCGGTACCTGTGGCAAGAAATGTATCCTCATTGGTTGCAGTCAGAGGTCATAGCTAGCATTGTAGGTTGTCTGTGTAAAGCTTGGTTTAAACTGCTGGCTGATGCAATGAAAGGGGATTTGGGCTATTCCCATTATGGTTTTTGTCTTTATTTGGGCTGAGAGGTAATCCCATTATTCCTGAGGAAGGTATCTTTGTTATGAAGAATAGACTGGCTCAGGCCCTTAATGGCTCATTGAATAGGTCTTCCTGGAGGTAGATGGCCCCTTAACAAAGGTGGGGGCTGAGTTTATAGCGTGTCCCAAAATATTTCATTTCTCTAGGGGGAGGGGTGAGTGCTAACTTCCTACAAAAGCCTGAAAAACCATGACTACCAGTAAGTTGTTGCAAAGTAAAACAAATGGACATATCCATGAAATCACCAGGAATCAAGTTCAAATTGGAGGATTCTTGATATGAATGATGTAACTTTTAATGAATTAAGGTAGCCTGGAGTATGCTCCTTGGCATGATAAGTCTAGCCCTCAGCCCAAAATTGTGAATGTTAAGAGTTTATCTTGCTTTTTTTCTCTGAAAGTTAGATAATGAGTGAAAGAAAAAAACCCTGACTTAGCAACAGAAAATACTGTATATAATAGAGTGGAGAGTAAACAAAGAATGATAGCTGTGTGTGCTATGATTCATGATTGTGGAACATATTGCCTCCTGTAGCTGCAGGTTCTCCATCACTGGTGGTTATCAAGCAAGATTAGACAGCCATTTGTCTGTCTGGGGATTTTTGCCTGGATTTGAAGAATTCCAGGTCCCTCCAATCCTTCGATTCTAACTTTCTAAGCTGGCTTCAGTTGACTTTTAAGAGAACCTCAGGCTTCAATAGTTTCTCCATTGGAACCCCACTCCTATTTTTGTAATTCTGGTAGATGTTTGTAATTCTAGTAGATGTAAAATCTAGTAAAACCTTTGCCACACATCTGCCTTCAATGATGTTCCACAAAGTGCTTGCAATCAGAATGAGATCAATAAAAGGGCTGTTAACAAAAGTAACAGATTATGGGTTCTGCCCACAAATCTATCTTATGCTCTTCATACTGTTGTTACAAGAAACAGCAAATCATTGTTGTAAAACTTTAACAAATAGCTCACCAACACTTCTTCCCAATAGTGAGTCATTTGGTCATGTCTATCATGAAGTTCCTCTACATTATGGAAAAACTAAAACCAGGCCTGGTGCTCTAAAGAATGCTCATTTTATTGTAATTTAATAGGCAACCTGGCAATTCATCAACATATGGCTGTGTGGCTGAGATTTCACACACCTAAACAATAAAAATGGAAGGAAGAACAAAATACCACATTGCTAGGAGATGGTATTTCAACACAATCTGTTCTAGAATACATTTGTTATAACAGCACAGAGCACTATAGACTATGCACTGCTAATGTTTCTCAACTGGACACATTAACATTTCTTCCATTTCTATGTTTTATCGTCTGCCAGATTTACACTCAGTTTTGCTTTTAAGAGCAGAACAAGACTGCCATTTGGTGGCCAAACCCTAAACTGATTAAAAAACTAAAATTATTCAAATCAATATTTCTCCACAGTTAGTGGAGTAAATTACTTCCATTCATATAATAGCACATAATAAAATTAGAACATTAATATCCAGTTTACATGAAGACCACCTGTTTCATCACCTAAAACTGACTAGTTTTAAATATGTATTGATCTTATATTTCCAACAGATTTATGAATATTTAGAAAAGAATAGATCTACTCAAAACACAAATACATCTGTATCTAATCTACAATCTTTAAGGCTGTGCTTGGAAACAGTATTCTTAGCTTCTTCAGTTTAAAAACAAAAGTCTAACTGCTATATTACCCTTTTAAGTTTTTTTTTTTCAGGTTCAGTTTACTCCAGAAACTCAGAATAGTGAACAATTAATGCTTAATCTTACATGTCTAAAGAAATTTATTTTAAAATAACTATGCAAATTTGTTTGTCATATGCTTTGAAAATGTAGTCTTATATGATTCCAAGAATCATATTTCTTTAAAGTTATTAAGAGTTAGTGCCTAAATTAGACAAGGTTATAATTACGCTATTAGTCAACAATGACTTTAAAGTACCCAATAAATATATAAAGAAAACCTATCCTTTAAACTTTTGGGGAAGGTTTCATCTCAGGTACTAAAGGATACCCATAGTTTGTAAACCTGATAGTAGAAACATTAAACCAAAGCATTAAAACTGAATAATTTAATCTCTCAATACGCCAATGTAACTTTTTTCTACAAGCAAAACCAGATCTTTCACACATCCCTTATTCTTAAACACTTCAGAAAATTCAGAGCTAGGAGCTCTGTATGATAAGTACAGATTTTGCCTGAACATTTTCAGTGAAAAAAATAGAAATTAATATTTTGGTATGATAGCATGGGGAACCTCACCAACTTGCTTTCTGGTAATTAAATATTTTATTAGCTTTACAGATTTCAGTGTATTTCACTCTTCAGGATTTGTCAATATATTTTCTTATACTCTGCTTCATTGTAGCCATAACTGTATTTTCAAATATACTAAACTATCTTTCAGATACTTAAGTTCTTCTATTACTATTGCATTATTTTTCTTCTTAGCAATTATTTTTTATATGCTATTTTGTCCTTTGTAATATTCTACTTTCCCACAAGGTGGCACTGCAAACTAAAAAAAACGCCACCACTTATCAGCAAAGTACATGTACACCAAGGTGTACACAGTATACATTTCTCAAATGAATGTCTTATAAATAAGGAACCCTTTCATTAAAATATTAGTTAAAGTATTCACATATATAAAAAATTAATTACAAGAATATTAATAGTTCTATATACCACATAGTTTAGTGAAAAAAGAAAGGAGGGGGAAGTATCTTTCAATAGCATATGTCTTTAAAAGTAATTGATTCTGGAATATCAGCAAATATTCGCTACTGCAAACAGTTTCAGCTACTTTGTTTTTGCTTTCAATGCATAGAATTCAAGGGCTTGTGGTGCATGTATCCCCATGCAGCTAGCCCAAAAATAAGCAGTTGCTTTTAATGATTTCAAGACAGAGATGTTATTTGTACAGTGTGGTATTCAAATATGCACACACACATACACACTGTGCCCACTTTAGTTTTTCTACTTGCCTTTTTAACTAATTGTTAAATTAGTTAGCAGAAACCACAGGCCAATATACAAAACAATGATCACACTTCTGCTTTTAGTCATTTACTTCAAACTTTTTTCCAATACCATTTAATAATGTGAAACTCCAACTTAATTTTATCAAAGGTGAAGAGCTTGCATTTTCATTAATACAAAGCGCATAGTACATTTTTAATATTGGGGGAATAAATAAGCACAATCTTCTGAAAAGTATAGTGGTGTAGTGCTAATGCGCTATAGAATTAGTTTTCTTATTTCATTCAATCTCCTTCCTTTTCTCCTCTACCAACTGCCATTCTAGCCAGGCATCCCAAAATGATATCCTCTTCAACAGTCCTGAAAATCAGAGAGAATCTCAGGAGAAACAACAATCACCTATTTTTTCTTGCTTTACCACCAGTGTAGACTGTCCATTATGACAACCAAAAGCAGTTTTAAATTTGAAGCCAAATTGAAATGGATCAAATAAGTAATCTTTGCCAGAAATACATGGAGTCAATATGCTAGCACCTATTGATAAAATTTATTTAAAATAAGCCTTAGTAAGAATTAGATAATTCTTTGTTTAAGAGGTCTCATTATCTTTGTCATATGTTTGGGAGTCTTTTTTTTTTTTGCAAAACAGATTTCACTACAATCCTTATTCACATATAAATAAGGAAGGGCAAGTGTCAAACTTATGTTTGGGACAATAACTCTTGGACTCCCAGAGTCCAATCCATATGCGTCACACACTGGCCACGCCCATGCCCTGCTTAGCGAAGGGGGGGAAGTTGCGATACATCATGTGACGATGCCATGATGACACAAGTTTGACATTCCTGAACTACAGAATCCAAAGTGGCTCAGGTATGAATTTTTGTGTAATCTGCAAATTTATAAATTTGTTAAATATAGAAAGCCAGATTCTGCTAAATTAACCTCACATTGCTTTCTAAGATTGATTAGAAACCCTTGATAGGTTGGAATACAAGTCCATGAACCAGCCACCAATCCACCTGCCATTAGCAATGTGCAAATCCCATTTGATCATCATCATCAGTCATATCATCATCAGAATGTTTATTTCAACATGGTTGAAGTACAAATACATTTTAGCTACAGGATTCCTCATATCTATTTTATAAACTTTTACTTTTTTTGAAAAAAAAAAGTTAATTTAACAAAATTGGGTTTGAGAAATTGAGCTTGCCTTTTGCAACCAAATTTCAGACTTGCTTTAAAAGTAAATTCTCAGCCTGAAAGTTTTTTCCAATCCTTTCCATTCAATATCACATTGACAGGATAATATTGTGTGTGTTAGAATTTATTAATTTTATTGTTATGTTAACTGTCTTTTAAATATAATTGTGGAAATTGTTTTTAATACTGTTGTAAGCCACCTCGAGTTCCCCTTGACTGGGGAAGAGAAGAAGGGTATAAATCAAATAAATAAGCAAATAAATAAATAAATAAATAAATAAATAAATATTTGTCATCCATTTTACAGATTAATCCATAACGTGTATTGCCCAAGTCTCTTCTTTTTACGCAGACTCAGAAACTGGTTATTTTCTTGCTAAAACATTAACCCAGAGTATCTGACAAGTAGTTGTTTCCATGGAAATGGCAAATGAATATTATCCATGTTACAGTGAGCTTCTGATTTCATTTTGAACCATTAACCATCAAGCCATAACTCATTTATTATTCATTTGCAGGAAGGAAATGGATAAAACTCTGAACACTACAGCAGATTAAAATCTTTTCACATGTGGGAAAAATGAAATTCATTAGATTCAAGTAATTACTTTTTATATTTAAAAAAATCTTACATTTCTCAGGCAAGACTAATACACCTAATAGATGCTGAATAATGCCCCAAAAAAGCATTTAAAGGTCACTTTTAAAATCAGATCCATTTTAAAAGCCTAAGGAACTGATATAATATAGAAATATATTTCTGAGTTGTATTTAATTTGAGTGTTTAGTTTCCATTTCTGATCCAGAACAGATTGAATCTCCCCATGAAGTTTCATCTTGTTGCTCTTTTGAGATTTGGTATTCAAATTTAGTATATAGTATATTAGTATTAGTGAAAGTCTGTGTATGTTATCAGTGGATTCAAGTTGTTCCTGACTTTTTTTTTTAAATGCATGAATAACCCAAATGCTTTTCAGTAATATTACAGTAATACATGTACTCCTGTGCTAAGGAAATATTTCTGTCTTACTGCTATCAGTTTTCAATTTAGGAATCGTTTGAGTAAAACATTTCAATCCATGACTATAATATGTGTATGTCATTAAGAAATATTATGGTTTTGAATGACAGATTCTTGATCAGGGAAGAGAGGCGGGGTATATATAGAATAAAATAAAATAAATAGATAAATAAATATATTCAAAAGCTGAAGCCTTTCAACCTTACCTAGGAAAAGGGCCTATGACTTAAAACAAGGAATCCTCTGGTTGTAGCACCTCCACTTCATTCAATTTTTCCCACAAAAAAAGGCTTGCAGCATATTAAACTCCCTGCAATAATAGCAGGTGGCTCATGAGCCCAGTATTCCAAGCTGCTAAAAGTCATCTATTCTGTCATTATCTATTAATTACCCCATTATTACACAACGTTGAAGTCAAATCAATAAAAGTTGTCAGACAGTAATAAGAGAGGCTCCCGACAACATGCAGATAAATTAATGTGGACCATGTTTGGCTTGAGCCTTTGGAAAAAAAACATCTTTCTTCACCCCCCATCTCAACACTGCTCTTAAATGTTATCCTTTTGTGAGCGTTATAACAGTTCTGATGGCACGTTAATCTATCCTCAGATTAAAATCACTATCTTTTTTGTCAGATAAATCGCCATAGGTAAAGTATTTTTAGATGTGTGCTATGGTTTGAATGGCAGCTTAAATTAATGGAAGAACTGCAAGAAGATGCAACTGACTTCTTGATGATTGCATGGTATATCTTCATGCCTGTTCTCACATGAAATCTTTTCCCTCCTCCTCCTTTTGATTTATCCCTCTATTTTTGCATTTTTCCTTCACATTAGCTTCTCCCAAAGTGATATTATCAGAATTGTATTACCTTTCCCCTTCCACTTTGAACAAGCAATAGGAAACATTTTCTTATTGAAAGAATGGAGAATTCAGCCCCAGGTGTTACTTACCTCTGGGAGACAGAATTAGTGGGATGCATTGACCCAAATATTCCAAGTAATAAAAGGCACATTTGATATTTTGAAAATAAATTGTGGATAGTTTTCTAAAGAAGCATACCTGGAGGTATGGATGCTGGTAGAAGCTGGTGTTTTGTAGCGCACTGGCTTTTTTATATCTTTATCAATATACTGTATATGGAATAATATATTATATATAATAATATATAATATTAATGGAAATACTAAGTGCCACATTAGAGTTTCCAAAATTAGGTTTTGGAACTCCTAGCCCCCTGATTTCTAGCCTGATGCCCTAAGCCCTATATTAAATTGGTTCAAGAAGAAAAGAAAGGAAAGGAAAATAAATTAAAATCTTTAAGTCAATATTGACTCTTGGAGACTGTCATATAAGTCCATACAACTTCTCTAGCAAGAGAGACAAAAATCAAATGTGATTTGCCATTGCCTCCTTTTTCAGGCTGAAGGTCACCCAACTGGTTTTGTGCCTAAGGCAGGATTAGAAGTCGTAATCTACCAGTTTCAAGACTTGTGCCTTAACTATTGTACCAAACTGGCTCTCATCTAGCTTCTACCACAGATTTTTATTTGGGAAAGGCAGACATTAATCAGATTTTATTCTTGCATTAATCAGATTACATTCTTTTTTTTAACCTCTCCACTGAAGTGGATTCTGTCCAACCTTTTACATACCAAATAGACTTTTTATAGACACCCCCACACCCCCACAAATGAGAACTAGTTATTTTTGTGTTACCATATATAGTCCTTATTTCCATGATTCCGTATTGGTCCTTCCACATCATTTACAGTAAGAGAAATGTGGATATCAGTAATTTCAGGATGTGCAAAAGTTCCAACAGACATAACAGACTACTGCAATGCTATTTATTTATTCATTCATTCATTCATTCATTCATTCATTCATTCATTCATTTATTCATATTTATACCCCGCCTCATTTCCCTGGTCAAGGGGAACTCTACATGGGACTGCCCCTGAAGAGCACTCAGACACTTCAGCTGGTGCAAAATGTGGCTGCACGGGTTGTCATGGGGGTACCTCGGTACTCCCATGTCACACCCCTCCTGCGCAGTCTGCATTGGCTTCCAGTTTCGGGTGCAATTCAAGGTGCTGGTAATGACCTTTAAAGCCCTACATGGCTTAGGACGAGTATTTGTGAGACCACCTTCTGCCACCAATAGCTTCCCATCGCCCGGCTTGGTCCCATAGAGTTGTCCTCCTCAGGGTGCCTTCGGCCAAACAATGTCAGCTGGCAACCCCTAGGGGGAGAGCCTTCTCTGTGGGAGCACCTATCCTCTGGAACGACCTACCCCCGGAGCTTCAGATAATCCCCAACCTTCGATCCTTCCACCATGCCCTGAAGACATGGCTCTTTCTTTTCTTTTTTTTAGAAAACATTTTATTAGTTTAAAAACACACATTAAAAACATACAAACACACAAATAGTACACATTTTATATTACATCGTATTCATCTTGTTACGTGCAACTCCTCTTTTCCTTCTTTCAGATTTTCGTCCGGCACCTTACTTTGCTTGT
>JANHGC010007320.1:9028-22609 GCA_027560395.1 Boaedon fuliginosus
GGAGGGAAGAGAAAGAGAGGAAGGAGGGAGGGAGGAGGGAGGGAGGAAGATGGCAGTCCCATAAAAAGTTACCCGAGCAATGCCGGGTCATAAGCTAGTAATATAATAAATGTATCTGCCTTTTAGGAAACAAAGCCAAATAGTGAAACATGATACACGTTGTGACTCTCAGCTCATAAATTGCTGCAAACTAACTCAAATGTAATTTGAGTTACAAAAAGTAATTGGACGGTAAATATGTTCACTGAAGACAGTATGTGAAAATATTGGGAAATATAAGGCCAAGCATTTGCATTTGGAGTTGACATTCAGGGTGAGTAATAGCTGGCAGTGGTGATTATTGCTCTTATTTCAGATTCAAATGCTTGGAAGCCTGACTTTCCTCCAAGTTCACAAATTATACCTGCACTGTGGAACTCATTTGACTGCCATAGACAGAACTTGCTTACAAAATAAAAAGTAAAATCCAAGTCATGCTGTTTATCAGGTTCAACTGAGGGCATCTTTGAGCATGAGGAAAGTTTTCAAGTAAGAGTTGAAACAAACCACCATTCACTTATCCAGTAATGTCTTATTGAGCTATGTGGGGATATATTCTGTTTGTAGGGTGGCACTGCTCCAGTGCTGATGTCAACCCATAAGGTAAAGGTAAAGGTTCACCTCGTACATACGTGGTAGTTTGTTCCCATGCTAGTCAACCGATCGAGGATGTTATTTTCATGAAGCAGCACAGAACATTAGTCTACACCAAGTTTACAAAATTCCTGACTTATTGAAACAAGTACAGTGCCAAGTCTGTGACAAATAGTAACATCTTCATTTAGTTATCGATTTCCCACTGGTGATAATATATCTGAAAAAGCTGGCCAATTAAACAGTGAACTAAATGTATGGGATAGCACTGAAAGAAGAGGAGAAAGTACACAAAAGCAGGAATCCCCAATCCCTGGGCCACTGACTAGTAAAGATCCATGGTCTGTTAGGAAGCAGGCTGTACAGCTGGATATGAGTGGTGAGCGAGTGAGTGAGATCGAAACCAACCCTCCCCCCACAGGGCCGTGGAAAAATAGTCTTCCATGAAACTGTTTCCAAAAGGGTTGGGGACCACTGCATTAAAGAACAGCTCAGGATAACCTCATATGCAACCTGAGGGAGCTACTCTGCTACTCACGAAACCCCAACTATATTTGTAAAAGGAAAGGAAAATTCACTGCTTTTTTTTTTCTTTCAGCACCCAGCCAGGATGGGTCCTGCATGTTAAATGTTAAATTTAATTGACCACTTTTTCCTCCCTTTTTGTACATTAATTTCCCCTTTTTTCTTGTTATTAGGGTTTCCATTTTGTTTCATTTCGTCTGTTCATTTTTCTGTTTTGTATTTTAGTTTCTATGATAAAACAATAAATAAAAAAAAAACCTGAGGGAGATAGAAATAGGAAATATAAATAAAGAAAACAACTCATCAGGAAAGTGTGTGACTGAATAGATCACATCCATTTAAGAATACCAAAGATATGCTCAAGGCACCGCCTCCTATTGTTGGTACTGAATCACAGAATCATAGGGTTGGAAAAGTCAAATAGTCCAACCTCCTGCCCAAGACAGGATTCCTCACACCATCTCAGACAAATGGTTATCCACAAATGCTATCTACTATCTCAAATCCTCATCGATATTTCTCAAATGAGCTCATTGTTCCTCATTGTCTCAGGAAGAAATATGCAAGAGAGGCTACGCGGGTTGCACCAAACTCATGATGTTAGGCATCAGGTGAACTTTAGATCAAAATATATCAATTATATTATCTATTCTCACTTTAACATATAATTCTCCTTCAGGGCCAGAAAGTTCAGAAATTTCATGTGGATGAGATATTGTATTTTATGTTTGTAGGAAAAAGATGCTCCTAAAATAATTCTAGGACAACATAATAATTATCCTATTATTTTTTTTTGGAAACAGCTACAGTAATTGCTAAGGATGACCTTGCAGCGGGAGATCAGATTGGAGAACCTTCTTGCAGCTGGAGATTGGATTGTTTAAAGAAGGGCTGGGGTGAGGGGAGTAGCTGAGGACTGCAGGGAATGCAGTGATGATTCAATGACATCAGAGTGAGGAGGCTGGAATTTTCAATCTTGGTAAGTTATTTATAAAAACCTAAAAATAAATATTCGGTCCATCAAAGACTTAGGACCCACCATTTGATTGTTATTCTCTGTCCCAGGGATGTCAAACTCATGGCCTTTGGCCCAGATGTGTCACATGCTGGCCACGCCCACCCCCAATTTAGCAAAGGGGAGAAAAGTTGTGATACATCATGTGACGACAATGTGTCATCGTGATTTTCACACCCCTGCTCTACTCCATCCCCCAGTGACACATTAATCAGGTGGTGTAAACCTATACAGGTCGTTCTCGACTTACAACCACAATTGAACCCAAAATTTATATTGCAAAATCAGACATTTGTTTAAGTGAGTGTTACCTCTTTTTACAACCTTTCTTGCCACAGTTGTTAAGTGGATCATTGCAGTTGTTAAAATAGTAACAGGGTTGTTAAGTGAATTTTGTTTCCTCACTGACTTTGTCAGAAGGTCGCAAAAGCTTTTCACGTGACCCCAGGACACTGCAACCATCACAAATTTAAATCAGTTGCCAAACATCTGAATTTCTACCTATCATGTGACCATGGGGGTACTGCAATGGTTGTAAGTGTGAAAGACAGTCATAACTCACCTTTTCAGTACTGTTGTAACTTTGAACAGATTGTTGTAAGTTGAGGACAACCTGTATAGTTTGAGGTTTAGAAATTAAAATGTGAATATTTCTGATGGGTTCCCTACCCGTCCCAATGATAAAATAATTTCTTCACTCTGTTCTTCCTTCTTCTTCTTCTTCTTCTTCTTCTCTTCTGCAAATGCTGTCTTGGACAATAATTTTGCCTCTTGCATTAAGCTATGCAGGTTG
Source organism: Boaedon fuliginosus (assembly GCA_027560395.1). NCBI lineage: Eukaryota > Metazoa > Chordata > Lepidosauria > Squamata > Lamprophiidae > Boaedon > Boaedon fuliginosus. The sequence continues at coordinate 11,995 of JANHGC010007320.1, forward strand.
ATTACAGGGGATAAAATTGTTTGCAGAAATATGGTTAAGTAAGCAATATTCCTCCTTTTGACCTTCATCTTTTCCTTTCCCTTCCCTTTTGCTGTGCAGTTTAGTTTCCCTGAGCAGTTTAGTTTTCAGAGGAGAAAATGGTTCTTGCCATGGTGAAAAATAATAGAGTTCAACTTAATAAAGAAATCTGTGGGTGGAAACTGGTATTTTTCTCCCTCCTGTTTCATAACTGTACAGAAAAGTTGATTGCGGTGAATTTGGTGAATGATTCTCCAGCTCCACAATATGCACTAAAGGGGGGAAGGGGGGATTTCCTGAAAAAGTTGAACTTATGATAAAATACAAAGATAATATATTTCAGAACCACATTTTAAAAACATACCCTCAAGCTCCAAGGAAACCTTTCTGCATAGACTCATCCCTACCATGGGACCCCAGAGGATTCTGGATGTTGATGAACCACAAGCTTTCAGCACAGGGAACATTTTGTTTAATGCATGTGAGTATCCAAGCTCTGACAAATTGTGAGTAATATAAGCAATCCTCCATCCTTTTAGGCTGATGGTCCATTTAAGCCACCATTTTTTGTAATACAGCAGCTAATAAGGTGTTTTCTGGAAGCTTACAAAATCAGGCATGAGGACAATAACCACTTTTTTTTAACTGTTGTTCACTTGAAGCTTTTTAAGTTTGTGCTTCCAGATCTAGAAAACAGAAATCAAGACTAGTAGATTTTTTTAAATCTGATTCTTTATGAATTAACCTAGATCCTTTTCAAACCAGCTAAAATGGTGGTCCTTTCTGTATCTGATGGTAGATAATTCCATAGCTTAATTATTACATATCATGTACAGTTCTTCTATAGTTAAAAATAATGTTTTTTACATTTTTGAGACAAAGATGAACATCCAACAGCTGAAAGAACCTGTGCTTCACAGGGTAGCATGGAGACCTCTTGCCTATGAAGTTGCCAAGAATCGGAGATGACTGAATGGTTAAAACAACAACCACAGTTTTCTTTAAAAAATTAAACTACTGTATCATATGCACTACAGTAGTTAGGTTGGCATCAGATGAAGCGAACAAGTAAGTGACAAAGTTTGTGTCTCTTGACTGTTCAAGTGTTAATGGCACAGCAAAAAGAGAAATGTAATGTAGCTGAGTTACCTAGTAATTTGGGGAACTAGAAACTAGAAACCTATTTTAGAAAAGGCTTGGCAAAAAATATGGAAGATCTAGACACTTGTTTTCACAATGATTTCTTTCAGTGTTTATAGCCTGGTAGCTTTTCCAATGCAACCACAGTTAGAAGAAATATGAAATCCTCAGTGATTCCTCCCCCCACCAATTGTGAATGTTGCACAGTCTTAGATGGTGTTCAAATTGTACATATATTTAATACATTGGCACGACTAAAAAAGTTCCTCTTTCCACACGGTAGAACGAAGGACAATGGGAAGACAGACAACGGCAGGAATGGTAGTATGGAGAGAATACCAAGCCCCACATACAATAAAACTGCTCTGCAGAATGCCAGCTTGCCCCTCTTTCAGTTTCCAGCTCTTTCTGCCTCTTCTAGAAATTCACTCCCCTGCAAAAAACTCCTGCAATTGCAACTAAACTTATTTAGAAACCTGAGCTCAATATCTATCAGTGTCATTTGGGTTTCTGTTTGTTGTAGGTTAGCCCCTTGAGCAAACTCTTAACATTAGTTCATATCTTTCGCACCTCCCCCTTTAGTCTGAGCGTTGCAATAAGTTATTATAACTCTTGCTTCCTAATTCAAATGTTGCTTGTTCCAAATCCAGCAGAAATAGATTATTATTTTTTCTTTCCAAGGTTTTTCCTTCACTCTGTACTTAAAAAAAATACATGCAGTTATACTGCTTTTCTAATCTATGATTTCAGCCTCAGTTCACAAACCAAAATAAAAAGTGTTTATTGGAATTTTTCAGGCACAGTGAAAGGCTTACATAGGAATAAACCATTTTTCTTCCAAAATACACCATGCTCCTCATGTACTATGTTCTTAAACATCTGCACTTAATCAGAAGGTGTAGTGGGTGTCCTCAGCATTTTAACTCAGTTGAAAGCCTTGATTACATCCATTCAGTTCACAGTCTGCAGACACATTCAGTTGTGGCACTCTGCACATGTAATGACGTTTTGATTTTTGACGGAAAATATAAATATAAATGAGTGTATATAAGATACACAATATGTTTTCCCCTAAGAAGTTGATGGCTGAAATAGTAAGTATTACCACAGCAATTCTTAAAGGGCTGAGGTTTCTTCAGTCTTTTCCCCAACTACTTTGGGATGAATTCAGTACCCCTGAGTAGACATGTAAGTCTGAAGTGAATTGCAGTTCTCACAATGGAAAAATTGTACTTTGTGCATGCTTAGAATTTCAGTTATTGTAATAGAACTGTAAGTGAGAGGAGGGGGAAGATTAGTGGTATTACTTTTTCTGGATTAAAAAATTTGAGTTAAAAAAATAATAGAGTAGAAAATACTTTTATTCCATCCTCCTGTGGGAAGTGAGCAGGGTATAAATCTAATAAAATAAAATAAAAATAATGTTTACAGTCAGCTTTTGATTCCTTGCCTACAGTGGGATATCTTCCAGAAGTTTTATGCAGATGTTAAATAATGTGGATTCTTAGTTTAAAACAGTTTCCAAGTCCTATGCCATCTGAACAGCCAAGAGCAATATCATGGTCTGTGCTATGGAAGGTCACCGAGACATTCAGAAATTTGAACAATTTTGTCCTTTTGCCATTAATTTTCTGCCCAAATCATCCACGATGAAGGTAGCCAAGTTTGTTTTATGTCCCAGAACCTAAATATACCAAACTAAACAGTATATTTGAAGAGTGTTTTAGTCAGAAGTTGAGACTGTGAATTCGAGTCTTATCTTAAGCAGGAAGCAGAAAGGAGGCAATGGCAAATCACTTCTGAAATTCTTGCCAAGATAACTTCAGGGACTTGTGAAGGTAGTCACCAGGAATCAAAACTGACTCAGAGGCATGGGTCCACATGCCCACACACATGGGATTTATAAATATGATTGAACGTACAAACCATTTCTTTTAGGTTCTAAGCAGTGGTGGGATTTAATTTTTTTAACAACTGGTTCTCTGCCCCACTAACTGGCTGGGTAGGCATGTTCAACTCAGTGTCACTCACGTCAAGGGGTGCCTCGCGTGGCCCCTCCCCTCCCAGCCATTCCTTGTCACACCCAGTCTCAACGTATCTATAGTTCTGTAAAAATGTTGTTCACCTTTTTTCGATTTTATTATCTACACAGTATAAATGTACTTTCATGGACCACTGAAAGGAGGAAATGGATCATATGCTTTGCCCAAGAGTATGATAGGCAACAGGCTTTTAAGGGGCTGCCACAAAGAAGCAGGTTGGGCTGGGGTGGGCAATGTATTTTCCAAAGAAGCAGAAGCCAAAACAAGAAACAATGGATGGAAACTGAACAAAGAGAGAAACAACCTAAAACTAAGGAGAAACTTCCTGACAGTGAGAACAATTAACCAGTGGAACTGCTTGTCTCCAAAAGTTCTGGGTGCTCGATTACTGGAAGTTTTTAAGAAAAGACTGGACAGCCATTTCTCTGAAATGGTATCAGGTTTCCCCCCAAGGTCCCTTTTAAGTGTTATTCTGTTATTCTGACGTCTTTCCCAGGCCCTCTATTCAGATTTTGGCATCCTCAGTTTTCCTGCCTGAGCAGGGGGTTGGACGAGAAGAGCCCCAAAGTCCCTTTCAACTCTGTTATTCTGTTATTCCTGAACTAAATAGCTAAGACCCTCATTGGGACCCTATTCCTTTTTTTCCCTCTGGACTAATGAGTTAAAGAGCTGCCTCTAGACATTCATTTTAATAAGATTTTTAGAAACCTGCAGTTGAAAGTTCTTCACGTCTCCATGCCCTGAAGACCCAATTTCATTTGGAATTAAATCCCAAGATGATTGCCCTTTTGGCATTTCTCTTGAAAGTTCTCCAAAATGCACCCCCAAGAAGCCACATCTCTCTCCCTCCTCCCTCTCACACACGCTCAATTTAAACAATTTCCCTTGTCTTGGATTCTTTAGAATCATAGGCTAGAACAGTGATGGCGAACCTTTGTGTCGCCGGGTGCCAAAAATGCACCTGCGTGCCCCCATGCACGCCCCTGCATGCCCTGCACCCATAATGCAATGCATGCATGACCTCCCCCTGTGCATGCATGACCCTCGCGCCCCCTGCCACCCGTGCATACACACACAAAGCCCCATGGGTTGGTTTCTAGATCCAAAAAACAGCTGAGGTGTGGCAGAGCTGAAAAACAGCTATTCCTGGTGCCATGCCAATCAGCTGACCTTCAAACGCCGAACCATTTGTTAAATTTAGCTGCCAGTTTGGCATTTGAAGCTCAGCTGCTTGGTGCAGCAGTGCGGATAGCTCTTTTTCGGCTCTGCTGTGCCTCAGATGTTTTTTGGGCCTAGAAACCCACCCTTGGGTTTGTGCATGTGCGGGGGGGGGGCAGGGGAGCTGTGCACACATGAGTGGGAGCCCGGTGGAGTGCAGGGGTCGCATGTGCAGTGGAGCCTAGCTGGGTGATGGCTCACGTGTCAACTGACATGGCTCCACATGCCACTTTGGGCACACATGCCATAAGTTCACCATCACGGGACTAGAAGAAAGTACCTGCTTGGCGGTCTTATAGTTCAACTTTCTGCTCAAGGCAGAAGACCTCATATTTATTTGTGGGTTTGCAGATATCCTGTCTTTGGGTGCAAGAACTGCAGGCAGCCTTCCCAGCCACACACTTCCTTGTCCTGCCACCCCATGTGAGGCAGAACACTCTAAAGAAAGCACCTGGTCTGGGCAAAGAGCCCTACATGATGGAGCCCTTCCTGGGGAGCAAAGCATGGCTTGGATGAACTGATCTGTCCTGTAAGGCAAGCTCCAGAGCAGCAGCGGTGGTGGCAGCAGGCAGAAAGTGAGCTCCATAGTGGTGGCAGCAGTGAAAGGCAAGTCCAGAGTGGTGGCAGCAGTGGCACAAGGCAGAAGGTGAGCTCCTGAGTGGCAATGGTAGTGGAAGATGGCGGCAGAAGGTGGAAGCCGAAGTGGTGGAAGCAGCAGCACTCCAGGAGGGTGAGCAGACAACTTGTTCCCTGAGGCAGCTCTTTGGCTGAGTGCAGCATAATCCTTCCCACACTGCCAGCCTTACCTTCTAGATCTTTCACGTTCCTCTGCCACCCTGAATACCATGCCCTTCAGATCCCAACAGGGCCAGTGCATGTCTACCCATGAAGGTAAGGCTGTTGGGGAGCAGCCCTCATGGGAGACGCCACTCTGGGTCTGAGACTGCTGCTCTGCTGCAGTGTGCATGTGTAGCCAAAGGATATCTCCCCACCCTCCTGGAGTGCCGCTACCACTGGGCACTGACCCTATTGGGATCTGATTGGCAGAGGCACATGAAAAGTCTGCAGCTCCTCGAGGCCTTTGGGACAGATCAAATTGTCTAAGGCTTTGCTGTCCAGGAAGGGCTCCATTATGGAAGGCTGTTCTTGAGGTTTCACGGGCCTTGAGAAGCGATATGAGGCTCACGGAGAGAAACAGGTTGAGGCCTCAGGAAGTGGTAGGAGACTGATGGAGAGGAATGGATTGAGGTGGAGAGAAATGGATTGAGGCTTCAAGAAGCGGTAGGAGGCTGAGAAAGAGGAACGGATCGAGACAGAGAAAAATGGATTGAGGCTGAGAGAAGTGGTAGGAGGCAGAGGGCGAAAGAAATGGGAGACTTTGGAGATGAGGACCCTTCCCAGTCCCGCTTCTATGAGAGGGTGCCTGGCTATGCTTACCTCTGCCTCGAGGCTTCTGCTGTTGGACTGGGTGGGAGCAGGCCAAGGCAGCTGGGCAAGTCTAGTCTAAATGAGCAAGGAGAAGTGGAGATCAGTGAAGGAAGGCAGAGGCAGAGAGCTGGGCCATGGCCGACATGTGGTAGGCTACAGTGGAAGGCAGGCAAGCTGGCTGGGCTATGTGGGAGGTGGCTAGGCTGGGATTTGGGGCTTGCTTGTAGGTTTACCCAGGCAGATCAGGGCCGCTCAGCTGCGCTGTGGGGAGAACGCTGCATGGGATGCAACCGCGGTAGCGAAGGCAGGGAAGCTGGCTGGCCCACAGAGACTGTGTGGTCAAGGGCAAGTGAGGAGCAGACAGAGAGCAGCAGCAGCTATGCCAGGTGAGTGGGCAAGATGAGGAATGACTGGGCGAGGTGAGCAGGTGGGTGGGGTGGCACAGAATTTTAACAACCAGTTGTCTGAACTGGCCCGAACCAACGGAATCCCACCACTGGTTCTAAGATAGGCAACTTATTTTGCAGCTAGCACCCCCGTTTTTTAAGTGTCAGAAATCTCCTATGTCACTAGAGCAGGGGTGTCTCACATTGTCACATTGTTGTCACGTGACGTATCACAATTTTCCTCCCCTTTACTAAAACGGGTGGGCGTGGCCAGAGCATGACACATCTGGTCTGTGGGCCACGAGTTTGACACCCCTGCTGTAGAGCAACAAACTTCCTCTGATGGCCTCTGAGATTACTCTCCTTGAGATGACAGGAAGCTTCCAAATGGCTGTATTTTTATATATCAATATCTACAGGGATAAATCCCTGTAGTTTTCTTTGCAAGATTTTTCAGAAGTGATTTGCCATTGCCTTCTTCCTAATGGTGAGAAAACCTTGTCTCTATGATTGAATGAAAAAAAAATATCTACAGGGAAGACAAAGCCCACTTACTTTCCCACTGTCTCAACTTTTAAGGAGACAAGTTATTATCAGAAAAATCCGCTCTGTTGCAAGGCAGTGGAGGGAAAGATGCCAGTTAGCATTTTCTTGGTGTGTCTTTGTTTGCCTCCAGTTTCCTGCTATGCAACTGGTGGAAGCATTTCTCCCCTATGTCTTTTTGTTTTCTGAAAGCCCTGAAGGTTTTTTTTCCCTTTGACAGTCTGAGATCTCTGTTAATAGAAGAGCTTGAAACCTTGTAAAAAAAAAAAACATATTTTGATCTGGAAACAGAAGGACTTTTTGCTTATCCTGTAGCTGTGATCTGTTTACTTTATGTATCTTTCCCAGTCTGTCAGGAAAATGCCATTTATGCCACTGACAACTGCAACACAAAATGTTCCACCATATGATCCATTTGCTGCCAGCCATCCTGCCAAACATGTCTTGTACCAAGTGCCACCATCAAGAGAGAAAAATGATTAGGATGCAGCAGGAACATTCTTCCATTCCAGCCACCCTAATTAACAGGGGAGAAAAAAGAAGACTTTGGCATGTCAACTACTTAATGAAGCAAGTCCCTTTAAATTTCCAGAGAAGCCCTTTAGGACAGAAATTATATAAGCCGCATGGCTTTTGGGGATGGTAACAGACTCATTGTATAGTAACAGACTCATTTTAAAGTTACAATTTAAAATTACAATTTTTAAATTTACAATCTTAAACTTCGATTTTAAGCCAGTGTTAGCGTTTATACAACTGACTTTTTAGGTCCTCCCCACCCCGAATGCTGATTTTCAGCTGTTGTGGTCTGGGGGTAACTCTGGGACTTATAAAAAAGAGGGCAACTTTCTTTCCGGGAATATGCATTAAGGACTTTCAGCTAATACCTACCACACCCCACATCTCCTACAGTAGATCATCTGATTTGAGGGACATGCAAACATATATCAATTACATATATCCATAGTTCCTCCAAAGATCTTTTAAAGCACAAACATGGTTAGTTGGATTTGAGCAGCATTTTAGTTCCTATATATGAGTAGCATCAAGTTAACATTTTTAGTAGGTCAATTCAACTGTTCCTCATGCGCAGAATGTTGATAATTCAAAGAACGCACATATGAATTAGAACAAAGTTCTGAATCATTTTTTAGTGGAACCAGGGTTTTTCTCAAAATATTTTATTTTATTTCTATCAAAACATACTAAAGCTGCATGGATCAACATTGTAGAGAATCATCAGGGTTTGGGTAGGTTGTTCTGTGTTACTGGGATCTGCTTGCCCAACAGGCAATAAAAGTACTTGCTAATCAATACCACCCCACCCCGCTCTTTGATTATTTCTACTACCCACATAGATTTGGATTATCAAGTTTTCCAACTTTTGCATTTTGCAGAAATATAAAACTTCTCTGGTTGCCTTATGTTTTGGCTTATTAATGTAACAATGTATATTTCAGGACTCACTTGAAAATACCCAGATGCAGAGGTGTGATGCCTATTAAAAGTCCCTGAATCACAAATATGTCCACTGTTAGCAAGGGAATAACAATAATTAAAAATGTTACATTACTTTGCTCGATAAACTCAATGTTTAATGTGCCTGAGGAAATCCATTCTTCTCAACCCATAGTCCTTCTTATTCTTCCCATTTGCAAGTCTATTTTGTTTAGACTTGATTCTTGCTCAGCATTATGGAAATTCATAATGGGGCCCCAAGGGGAAATGGAACATTATGGAACTGTAAGTGTACTTTTCTTCCAATCATATTTTTAAAATAAGGGAATAAATAAGAATGTTCTTTCTTAACCTCTCCTATCCCTGAAACAATAGGTTCTCTTGTACTTGCCCAGTCTTAAAGTTACTGTCACCAAGGCAAGACAGTGTTTGTGTGTGTGTGTGTGTGTGTGTGTATACGTACACGTATATGAGTGTGTATGTGTATATGTGTGTACACACACACAAATACTAACAATATATATGTGTCACACACACACACACACACACACCTATTTCAGTCAGTATTAATAGCCTATGGAATTGAATCAAATGTGTATTTTAAGAAGGCATTGACCTTGGGCTGCATCTCTTCCTCTACCTGCTGTGTCAGTGGCTCTCAAATTAGATCAATAACAGACAACAATGTCCTTTGGGAGATGCTGTTATTTAGAAAGGTGATCTTGTAAAACATGACAGGATCTACCAATAGATGACTCAACATTTCTAATGCTGTCAAAAAAGATAGAGAAAAGTGAAGCAATTTCATTACTTTAAAATTTATGAGTGGCAGGGAGAGAAGGTGAATAATGGTCAGGGTACAATTTTTAAATTTCTGGATTTGCATTGCCAAGTTTTGCAACTTTTGCATTTTGCAGAAATGCAAAACTTCTCTGGTTGCCTTATTTGCTTGGATCATTTTTTGGCTTATTAATGTGACAATGTATATTTTAGGTACTTACTTGAAAATAGTTTGTCCTTTCAGTTTGTACCAGTGCAAATTGATTATTTTCATTCTACAGGAATGATCAAGTGATGTAGGCTGGATTCCAGATATTGTCAAATCAGATGTAGCTTGGGGATATTAAAGGAGAGGATTACTGCCCCCCACTCCCCAGGGCTGACTTGATTTGCAGTGCAAGGGACTCTCGACAATCTTCTCCCACATCACAATTTGAACACATCAATTCTTCTGCACTCAGCCTTCCTAATGGTCCAATTTTCACAGCCATATATTAATATTCTGAAAACCATAGCTTTAACTATATGGAACTTTGCCAACAAGGCCCTTGGTTGTAGATTTTGAGAATGGTCACCAATAAGAATTCAAAGAAACAAGAATGAAGGTTTTGTTAGATGAACAACACGTTTAAAGACGTTTCTTAGAGTATCCTGCAAGCAAGAGATTTAGTACAAAAAGATGAGCAATGACAGTTTAGTGCACATGTCGCTCACAGGAATTCAAATATATAAACAAGAAATCTTTTAATGTTTGTAGCAATGAAAAATTACAGAAGCTTTCTAAATATAGAGATCTACCACCCAATCTTTCCAATCATAATGCCCTGGGTCACAGATGAAGAATAGCTGAAGTTCAAATAGGGGCTAGCAGAAATAATTTAATCTAGAGATAAACTGTAAGTGTACATGGAGTTATTATTATTATTATTATTTATCGTATTTATACCCCGCCTCTCTTCACCCGGAGGGGAACTTGAGGCGGCTAAGGGTTCTTTTGTTCCCTACGCAAATAACCAAGCAAACATGTCTAAAAAAACTATGGTAGGCAGAGTTCATCGGTTTGACTCTCATGAAAGCTATGTATCAGGTTTTGGGTTTGTCTTCTAGAAGGAAGTAAGAATAACCCATTTATATTATTTACTAGCCGATAACCTGGCGTTGCCTGGGTATTTATTTCAATCCTGTATTAGATAGGAAAATCCCGTAGTTGGGAGACGGGTATTGTCTCTCGTGTAGCATTGCAATCTTCTATTCCTCTCCTTGGAAGTTTCTTGTCTACGCTGGTGTTTCATTTTTTGGATTGCACTTGGCCAATCGCCTGACATTTCCTTGCAGGGCTGAGAGGGGGGAGTACTATGAAGCCATTACGATGACAAGTCCACTGTGCTGTTCAGTAGAAGCCATTTTAAGGCACAAACCCCGGGGGGGTGTTGGGGGTGTCTTACTCCCTTCCCCCAGTATTTCTTTCCAGAGAGTAAGTCATCTGTGTACCAAGTTTGGTTGAAATTGCTTGAGCCATTACAGAATTATGCTGGAGCACACACACACACACACACACAAAACACACGTTTTTATATAGATAGATAGATAAAGCATCAGATA
>JANHGC010007323.1:36498-47242 GCA_027560395.1 Boaedon fuliginosus
ATACAGACTCTCTCTCTCTCTCTCTCTCTCTCTCCCTCTCTCTCTCTCTCTCTCTCTCTCTCTCTCCCTTGCAGAATTACTCCGTGTTAGAGATGAGACCTCCCCCTACAGTCATCGCACTGAACAATGCCATGTACTGGCAAGAATTTGAAGACAATTGTATCTATGAGTGTCTGGATGGGAAAGACTGTCAGAGTTTTTTCTGCTGTTATGAAGAATGTAAATCGGGTTCCTGGAGGAAAGGACGGATACACATAGACATCTTAGAACTCGACTCTTATTCCAGAGTCTTTTTCCCCACATCGTTCCTGCTTTTTAACCTGGTCTACTGGGTTGGATACCTCTATCTCTAGAAACAGTGAAGAAAACTGTGTTTTTCATACTTCTTACAGATGGGGAATATGTGGAAAGACAGGCCCTGAATGGTTTCATTGGAAAGCCTGAAAGTTCACCTTTACTTTTTCTCACTCAAGAAAAAGATTTTATTTATTGTTTTGTCTAAAAGGGAAAAAAAGTCACTTTACATCTGAGATTTTTTGCTAACTACACCTGACACCATCACGTAACAATGTTTATCTTAATTGTTCTCATACAATGGAGAAATTGCTGTTTACTTTGGATTGCAGTTCACTATGTAGCATACAGATAAGCAAGATGGGGGTGTTTCGAATAGTCATTCTTACATTACTTCTGTCTTTTAAACTTGTTCTGGAAGAAAAATTTGTATTTGTACAAGTTCTCCACAACTTTGTTTTGAGACGAATCTGAGTTCAATGAAATGTCACTTCAATTCACTTCACAGGTTTCGGAATGTTGTCTCTGGTCTTCTTCTGAGATGAAAAAGCATGATTTCCAAAAAAAAAAAAACCTTTGCATTTGTTTTTCACAAAATTTGGGGTTTTTTTTAAACACAGAGTTTTATATTCTACATATTACTTCAGGAAACAAACTGATTTCTGGAATAACACTCTTGCAATGCTTAGTTTGCTTTTGGTACTGTGTAAGATGGCTTTCTATGTAATAGTAGTGGAAAGGTATGATTCATTCCAAGCTATAAGTTAATTTCTTCCATACTTTTACTATTCATTTTCACTTATATTTTCAGGGTGAAAAAGCCCTCTAGTTCCAGCCTGAATAAGATCGACTGTATCTGTGCTAATTAAAATCCATGTGCCTCAATCACTGTTCTGTGTAGGTTAAATTGCATATCCTATTTTTGCACCATTTGACTTGTGAACTGGATTCTTTCATTTAAATGACTGCAGAAGTGCTTGTTGTTAGTATCCTCACTTGGTAAGTGATCTTTGGATAGCACAACAGTGGCTTTTGTTCTTACCGGATCTGTAGGAGCCTTAAGGATGCAGACAGGGTTTTCTTGGCAAGAAAATGAGATATTGGGAGTTCAATTAAAAGTTAAAAAATGTAGTGATGCGGAATCACTAGGACTTTTTTTTTAACTAGGAGATTTTAAACTGGAATTGTATTTTGTACTTTTGGAACACACTTCAGATATTAAATTCCTGAAAATAATACATTCTTCTGTTGTAAAATATTCATTATAGACAAGCCCATTTCTAGAAGGCTAATGTAAATGTCTCAATAGTTATTTATTTATTTATTTATGTATTTATTTATTTATTTGTATTTCTACTGCAAACAGTATATCTACTGTTAAAAAAAAACCTTTGCTCTCCCTGCCTCCTCTCAAACTCTAAGCATAATAGTATTTTTAAAAGTGTAACTGATACCATCAAATGCCTTTTTTTCCCCACTGTCAACCTGAGGACTCATTTTACTTGTTCCAAATATTTAAGTACCGTGCACGCTTCATTTTGTTTTATATGGTCTCATTTTTTTTCTTGGAAAAATTAAGAGTTTATTGATTCAAAGAAATGAATATTTAATATCAAAGGCAAGTTATTGTTTGGTAGTTAAATATGCTTTCTATGAAGAGGGTATAAGTTTCAATTCTGGGCATTTTCATATACCGCTGAAAAGAACTTCTGAACCACACACAGATCTGCTGTTATTAAAACATGGCAGTTAGCTAGACCAATGATGATTTGATATAAAATAAAAATGCTTCTACTGTCTATTACATATTCTAAATTCAGTTTTAGTAGGTAATGGTGCAGAAATGTAAATGCTAATTCAGTAAGATTGCTGGATTTAAAAAATGTACTAAATTTTACCAAAAGCTTTCCAAAAATATACTTGTTTATTTTACATGAAGAAAACATTTTTAACACACAATTTATTAACAGACATTGAAGTCTTTCAACTTAAATATGGATATCAGATTTTTTTTTCATTTCTGTTCATTTCTGTTCAGTTCATTTCTTCTCAATTTTTATAAAACTTCAAGAACCAAAGTGTATATTTTTTTCAGAAAGATGTATTTAATTTAAATAATATATAGTAAAACTCATACATGGCAGTTACAAAAACAAAGAATTACAGTATTAAACTGATGGCCTATGTAAATATGAGAGTAATTTTTTGGCAAAAGATCCTGTAAGCCCTTAGCTAGTGAAGTTAAATTGAACTTACTGCTTGCTGGTATCAGGACTGGACTTTCTTTTTAGGAAACAGCAAACCTAATTTGTTTAAACTAACTGGAAAGATGACACAGAGATAGAAAATTGCTGAGAATTGTCACACCATAGACAAAATGGCATACTTTATGTGCAATTTTATAACATGTATAACCAGAACACAGATACTTCATAGGATAGGATTTGTATATTTGTCTCACTTTCTATTGTATATCATCTAAACAAGACATTTGATACAATCAAACAGAAAATAAAGTTATGCTCACAAATTTAGTCCCCTCCTTCCTGGCCTCTGGAATCAAAGCAGACATATTAATTTAGCCAAACTATTTTGTATATGTCTTGGTTAGTGTGAATGATATAAAGATTTTCATTCATGATCTCTAAAATTGGATATTTATTTATTTAGATTTATACCCCGCTTCTCTTCCCCAGTCAAGGAAAACTCAAAGCGGCTATAGATATAGATAAGTTGCACATAATTCTCAAGCTAATCAGACATTTTAAGATTCAAAATACTTTGAAAATAGTTTTCTTCCAAGGAGTGTTGGAAAGTAGCAAATTCACTCTTTATTATCTTTCAGAGGCAGTCTGAGTACAGCTGTCATTTCTTGAGCAGTGGTAATCAAAATGTCTAGCCATACACAATGGGTGGCATTCCTCATTTTCTGATTAACTCACTGGTGGAATCCAGACATGTTTCAATACCATTGGTTGCACTGCAAGTGATTTATATCTGCATAGCAATCAATTCTTTTTCTTCAGTGGAATCAAAGCTCTAATCTCCCTACTTCCCAAGAATACTGTTAGATCATCTGAGCCAAAAAAACCAGTGAACCCCTAGGTGGCAATAAAAAGCTTGGGCTTTCTCCATCACTCTGCAGTCATCCAGTGGGCATCCAGGGGATTGCAATTCAGATCTGGTAACCCTAATATTGTATAATTAACACATTCCATTATTTCAATTTTCCTGTTTGAATTAAAAACGTAATACAGGGTATTATAATACCATAATCCGCTACACTGGATTGCTACAAAAAAGTTCCTATACTTTCTTTCAAACTAAAAATATTTATATTCTAACTGAATCTAAGATGAATTTGCTACTGACTTCTTTGCTTATCTTTTGAATTACTGTGCTCAACCTGTCTCCCTGTCCTTTATTTATTTTTAGAAGCAGCTCGCTGTTCTATGAACATTTTTTGTGGTCTTCAATAGGCAAAATGAATTATTCTTTTTTAGCATCCACAAGGCAAGTTTTAGGACAGTGATCTGTGAGCTAAGTGCTATTGTTTCACAGAAATGCAACTGATGCCAGTATTGTTATTTTATTGTCTTATGAAACACTTCTCCTTGAGGAATACAACCAGCCACAATTGAGCAGATGTAAACAAATTATGAAACTTTTCAATTAATTTATAAAGGCTCCTTATATAGTAATGGCTTTAGATTTTATTATTTTTGTTTTTTTTCCCCCACATAATATGGAGGATCCCTTTTGGAGGATTAATGCTTTTTATTTAGAAATTTGTCTACGTGGTCACTAGGAATCAATATTGAGTTGATGGTACATAGTCAAACAATCATTACTTAGAAAATTCATTATCTAAGTTTCATTGTTAATAAGCAATCTCAACCTTGTGGTATCAAGATAAAAAATTATTACGGTACTATTACAGATTAAAACCATAATATAGGATAGCAAGAATGAAAACCCAATGGCAAAAGTAATTAACACTGACAAGTCTTCAGCTGGTCTGGAAGCTTTCAAAGCCTGGTGTTGGGCCCAATGAACAGGAAGAGGATGCCATGACTGGAATACCTTTCTCTAAAAAAGGCATGGAGAATCTTTCTTGATCACATTTGCCATTGAGTGGTATACCAGAGACCAGGGTTCAAAAGGTGATGAGAAAAAGTGGATGACCTCGGAAGAAAAACCAAATTTAACAGAGTCAGTTGCTTAATCTCATGAATTTAATAAATTCTGCACATTAAACTTGATATTGGAGGCTTCACATTTTCTCTGCCAATTAACATAATCCAGAATGCTGCATTCATACAGTACAGTTGTTGATTATCAGTGTAAGTTAGGGATCCAATTATTATTTTTTTGTAATCAGGCTTTTTTCCCTTTCCTAATATATAGCTGTTGAGTACCTTGTAAGTAAATTATCTTGACCTACTTCATCCTTCTCCAATTTGATAATTCTGAAATGAATTGAAGCATATTCCTCATCATCCCAGACAGCATTGTGTCTGTCATTTTGACTGGAATTAAGGAAGTTGGTTTTATATGCAATTAATGCTTTACAAGTAATATTGGTAGCCTCTGTTTATTCATTTATTTTGTTTATATACCATATGTTCTGAATCAACAAGCTGGTCCCAAACAATTAAACACAAAAAGGAAAGAATGCTTAGTCTGTAGATGTACAACTTTGATCCATTGTGAATTTTCAAATAAGCTGTTTATAGTCATACTATCAAATTGAGCATTTGTTGAGCAATTACTGCCTTGTAGAAATACTCTATCTTTACAGGATTCACCTGTTCAATTATCCTGACCTTAGCTCTTAAACTAACACCCCGCCCCCCTAAATAAAAAAAAAATGGTTGATTTGTAAAGACTATTAAAAGTTAATGGCACTACACAATATCCTATACTAGATTTAGGAGTCTGGTTGGAACTCAGAAATAACTTTCTAGAGTAAAAATACAGTTGTCCCCTTAATTTCAATGAATGACCAAGGAAATTACACTAATTAAATGGTGCTATAGCCATGTCCCAAAAGCTAAAATGCTTTACTCTTACTTTACATAGCCTTTCTTTTTGTTACATCTGAGTTAAAGAGTTGAATTTTGTTTTGTTCTTATTTCAAACTATTTAAAGATGCAAAATAAAAAACCAAACCAAAACTATCAAATCCAATTCCTGTTTAAATTCACAAATTTTGCAAAAAGTTCCAAAGAATTTCCAAATAAAATTTAAATTATTAAATAACTTACTACAATAATTGCACATGGAACAAATTCCATTGCTAAAACAAATGTGAGGCTAGCCAAGTATACTAAACACATTACATGCAAGAAAGTTATAACTTGAAATATGTTCTTTGGCAGAATTGAATCCCACTTCCCTTCTATTATAGTCTCCAAGTCTCTGCATTGTGCATCCATCACAAAAGAGGGAGCCTTTCCTTTTGCCTTCACTCCAGCATTGACGTAATTTCTTAATTGATCTTAGCATGGCACGTTGTGCCAAAGAGCTGAAGGCAGCCCTACAGGCTAGTGTTTGATTTCAGTGCTGATAAGATGTCACTTTCCATGCTGTGACTTCTCTACCTAATCTATCAGAAATTCTCTTCCCATAGAGCCTAATAGAATCAAGCTAGAATTTTTTGAAGTTACAGTTATTAAAAACAAAACAAAACAAAACTTCAGTCACATATGTAACACTAATATCTGGAAGTTTTCCTGAAAAGCTTTGTTTATCTTATGCTATATAATAATAATTCTTGTAAGTCCTGGGGGATTTTACTGATTACTCACAAAGAGCACAGGATGAATCTCTGGATTTCAACGTTCAGGAGTCTCTAGTTGTCAAGACAATTGCCTAGAAATCTTGGAGTTGAATTCCAAACATATAGAATGTATTCAGACTAGAAAGATAAGTTGGATCAACCTATATTCTTTCCTTCTCCCAGATACTGTGAAGAAAGGTTTTTAAATTGTTAAGGACAATATTCAAGTGAATAAAGTTGCATCCATATGTAATTAATTCTTCTCCTTCATCACCTACAGTACTAAGCTTGATAATACCAAAGATGAATCAAATGAATTGCCAAGGGATACTTGAAGAATTTTCTGCGTACATCTAACAATTAAATGAGACATCCACATGAATGACGGCAAATATACATATCCCAGGATAATGTTGCAGGATCCAATCTGGGTCAGTCATTGGAACCAGAATGTGAGAGAAGTTCCCTGAGGGTGGGCTCCAGCCCAAGTCTAAAAGCTCAGAAAACCTCTGGCCCCAATGATTGATCCAGATTGGATCCTGAGAGGTCCACATTTCAGAGGCATTGTTAATATAGAATATGGAATAACCATCATCATGTGCATCTAAACATTTACATAAATCTCTAACTTGTACTGGAGCCTGTTTGTAGCAAAATATTGAACTAGATTACCTCACTTAAATCCAGAAAAACTGCTCTTTTCTTATGTTTCAGTCTGGATCATTGAGCATTTAGTAAGGTTTTCATGTAGAATGGCAATGCAGTTCTATTTCTCTGTAGATGGCTAACTGAAAAAGATTGATTGACTTTCTAATGTAGGAATTCTCAAATATGTTGGCTTAAAACTAATCGTGGGATTCAACCAGTTCGCACCACTTCAGCCGAGCCAGTTGTTAAATTGCTGGCTGGCCCCCACCCACCCCCCCCCCCCCCCTCCAGGAGTCCCCATGCACCCCATTTTGGCTCCCACGTAAGTGCAGGGAGGCCTACTAGGCCCAAAAAGAGCTGTGGGGGTACTGCATGGCCACCATGCCCTGTTTTTGCTCCCAGGGGAATGCAGAAGGCTGAGTGCTGCCTATCACACTTCCTGGCCATGCCCACCATGACCACACCCACCCAGCCAATCATTAGGCAGAGAACCGGTTGTTAAATTATTTGGATCCCACCACTGCTTAAAACTCCCATTATTTCAAACCAGCATTGTAACTGGAGATAATAGGAATCACAATATATCTAGTACATCTACAAACCAGATTTAAAGTTTTCTCTACTGTTACCAATATTTTAATTTATTTACCAGAATTAAGGGAGTGAAGAACATATTGATATATCCTCCTCATTAATTAATGATATAACTACAATTTTAAATATAGTAAAAGTCAAAGCAGGTTTAATAAGCATAAACTTGCAGTCAAAATATATATTTTAAGACAGGGCCAAACAGCATGCTTAAAATATTTTTGGTTAGAGAATTTATCTGTAGGTGAGATGGGTAACATACAAATTTAACAAATAAATTTACAGAATCAAATTCCTCACTTTTTTTACTTGATATTCATTGCAAAGTCTTTACCACAATACAAAAGGTATAGCAACAGTACTAAGTTAAACAATCCAATCAGAAAGCAAACCTCAGTGACCAGTATTATCCTGCTTATGTTATGCTTTATTTTATAACTGTTTTGATTTGGACTGTCAGTGAGACAACCGGGGGGGAAATTAGTTCATTCCCTTTCAATGTTATGTTTCTCATCTTCGTTAACAATGCTGTTTGTGATGTTCTAGTGAAATGAGAACTAAATTCTGTGCCCAATGTGCCTTGATTAATACAGGTAGCACTAGTATGCCAATATGCCATTCTAGCTTAGGTAGTCATTTTAGTAGTACTCACAGGGTTTTCCATAGAAAGACCCAGACACTCCCAGTCACAACCAAGCATCTTTCATTTCTTACACTAGCGTTGCCAACAGAAAGCTCCACCTAGGTGATGCATACATATCCAGTTTTGTGTTAAAAGGTGGGGCTGTCCATCTAGACTAATATTTATATTTGTACTTTGATTCTGACATTTGTATTTCTGAATATAAATAAAAGTGCATATTATCAGACACTGGTATATTGTAAGCTGGTTATTTTCTAGATCACATAAATGATTTCATACTCTCTGTGAAATTAGCCATTGGACTTGGTATGTCAATCTCATTAATTTATTCTAGCATCTAATTTCTCATGTCCTACCTCTTTATCACATACCAGCAGTACAAACCTAGGTAAAAATCACTAAGGAATATATGCTACTGTGCTCAGATATTTGAAATCTTACAGTTTAAAGGTAAGTGTCATTGGGTTCTAGCTGATATTTCGCCCTGGAGGATTGCAACTTTGATTTGTAATTTTGAACTAAATTAAAATTAATAAATCCCCAAAGATGAAACTGATGTTTTGTGCTGGGAATTCAAGGGCATGGCCTTTCCCAATCTGATATCCCATCCAAGCCTTCCAAAATTTCATACTCTGCCTATGTTGGCTGAGAATTCAAAAACGTGTAGCCCTAGTTTCTCCAGGAAAGTATGATGATGGAATAGGATGATATAAACTAATGATGAAGGAAGCACTGTACACTACAATCAAATGGTTCAAAAAAGAAATTATACAGAAACAATTTTTATATCATTGAAATGTAAATTCCTCATGTCCATATTTATTTCAGATTTCCACAATACACCTAACCTTACATCCCCATCACATGACATTAATGTTCCCCTATAACAATTTTTGCATGCCATGTTCTCATATCGTCTTTATCTCATCTCAAGTTCACAGCAGAGCCACCCCTTAGTTCATGGATCAGCTGCAGGCACAGAGTCTCATCTACGGGGTAAAGGGCTGCTACTCAGTATTCATCAACTCCCACTCACCATGTAGGTGAGCCGTCTCATGACTAGGTTTTAAGAAATGGCTAAATCAATGACCCTAACCATCTATCAAAATTGCCTCCTCCATCAACCCAAACCATCACACCATCATTAGATCGTAATTTATGCCTGTTATACAATGAGCAGATGGTGCTTGATGACAAGGAAATGAAGCCAGGGGAATCTATTAACTGTCCGAACTTGCTACAACAAGTTAAACAATAAAGCCATAATTGATTTTCAAAAAGAGCTGAAATCTCTTTCTATCTACTGCAATGCAATTTGCTTTATGTTGCTTAGGTGTTATCTGATAACCTCAAGGGATGCCATTGCCTTATGAGAAGGCTCAGGGTGAAAGCTCTGAATTAATATTGTCTCCCTCGTCACTACCTAACAAACTGTACATTCAGGCCCCAGAAGCACCACAGTAAAGGAGAACATGTGATAACATTTATCTGTTCAGAGTCTGTTCTTCCAGTTGTTATTTATATTCAGCATTCATATCCCAGCTTTCTAATCAAGGCAGATTACAAAGAAAGAAGCAATATAAATGGAATTCCTTAAAAATAAAGTCGGAGAATCTTAAAAAAAAAAGTCCAGTTCCAAAGACGTTTCAGCAATGGTACTGAAAGCAGGGCTGAAATAATATTGTTATATTGTATAATTTTAAAGCAATTCATGGCCCTATCTCCTCATCCAGTCAAGTTGAGAGACTCAAGTCCCTCTGAATTCTATTCATATAAGAATGTCAAATGAAAATATGCTGAGATTGAAACTATCCATCAGGTGAATGCATGATTTTGTATATTTTCTTCATTGTATGATGTTGATTTGCTGACTATTTGGTTTAATTTCTGAGTAGGTTTATCTATTATTTTTGAAAGGTTTTAAACATTGTAAAGATTGTGATATGAAAACACTTTTCAATTCAAAAGATACAGTTTTCATGTGTGAAAAGTTCTGTTCAGAATTCAGAACAACTATTTTGACAATTTTTATTGTTGATTTGTCTAGGATTGTGCTAATTTTATTTATGGATTATTTGCCTCTTTTATTCAGTTTTGTAGGTAGATGATAGTTACAGAAGATTTAGATAGGGGGAGATGATAGAATATCCTACTGTGCAGTTAGAAGATGGAAGGAAATTGCATTTATGAAGTTCTATGCCACCTTTCTTTTAAAAAATCAGAATTCCCATTGCTTGAAATAAAATAGAAATATTGAGAGTACGAAAAACTTGAACACTTGAAAAGGGGGAAGGGTTGTTTAAAGCATTTTACACTGCTCTGTTGGGTGGAAATACTCCCCTGTTGGAGTTCTGCCAGCGGCGATGCAACTATCAGCACTTTGAAGAAATAATTGAATAATGAAGCAGAGCTGCCAGAAAGAAGTTTTTAATGACAAGGAATCAAGATGAGTGAATTCAGAAGGCTTTTTGGCTAGCTTAGAAAGATTGACATTCAAATGTGAATTTACATACCTTTTCTGAGTTTTGGTCTAAAAGTGTTTTTTGGTGAAGTTTAATTCTGTGCTTGGTGACTTTTAATCCTGTGTTTATTGATGGGACAATTTTCCCTATTCAGCTTTGTTTGGAAGGAAAAAGGTTAATCTCTGTTCGTGAAAAGAAACTGGGTTGAGAAATCTGGCTAGTTCCTGTGTCTATCTATTTTATTTATTTATTTATTTGATTTATATCCCGCCTCTCTTCACCCAAAAAGGGAACTCGAGGCGGCCAAACAATACAATAAAACAA